>JACEGR010005283.1:0-75190 GCA_014170235.1 Listronotus bonariensis
AATGCGCTAATATGGAAATTTTTATTACTTATCAATTTTATTTCTTTCAGTAAAGATCAAGTTGGCTTAAAAATATTTTCGGTCGCTTAGTTTATGGCCTTTTCTCGTATATTATTTGTAAAGTGTTCTCCATTTTGAGCAAATCGTTAAATAAAAATGCCAACTTAGAGCTAACTGATAGAAACATCAAAGTCAAACTTAACACCAGTCATTATTTACTTACGTATTCTGAGTACAGGTGCAACTTATTTTTATATTGCGAATAAGAAATGTAATTAGTCTCATTAAAAAACTCTTTTGGGTGAAACATAAAGCATTGTATGCAGCACGGGGTTTTACTGGACTATAATTTCAGGGCATTATAGTCCTAGCAACTGCCCTCTGATTCTATAAATAGCTATTAAGTGTTTTTTTGTAAATTTCCAATAAATAATAAAACCCTATTTTAGTTTGCAATATACTTTTTTAAAGTAATGACATTTGACATTTATTTTTATATTTTCAGGTAAGAATATATTTGCATCTTCTGCCGTAAGTTAGGGACAACAAAGTTAAGTAATTTGTTTTAATGTAATAATTATTATTTACAGTAAATATCAGTACCTTTGGTTAATATACTTTAAAATCTAAAGCATGGAGTTAATTTTTTTATTAAAATAATTATAACGGTTAGTAACAATTGCAATACACAAATTTATTGTTTTAATCATTATCGTTTTTACCAAAATTATTTTTGCTCAAGAGGAAAGTACCCCTATTTTTTATATCAAAAAACTTTTTAAAGGAAAAAATGTTTAAGATTAAAAGTAACATTTAAATATGTTAATTTGTTTAAAAAAAAACACCACAGACCAATAACAAAATCATTGTTTTAACCAAACCATTAAGTAGAACTATAAAAAATGCACAAAGGACCCCGCGGAAATCAAAGGAGAATTGGGTTTCAGTCAAATTTCTTGAAACCACTTGATTTAGATAGTTCTTGGTCAGTAGATAAAAAGTGTTCATAGTCATTAGGTTTTAAAAACTCATGGGCAAAAGTTATAAGCTATTAAAGGTCGTCAATTTAATATTTAAATACTTATAACTGCCTTGGCGTAACCTTTCTCTTTTAGTTTTTAAGGAAAATATTTAAAAATTTTATAGTATAATAAAAGCATAAATTGACATTCTTTTGTGTTATTATAACCTTATGTCACTTCCGGTTTAATCGGAGTACCTTAAACTTTTTTATTTTACATACAAGTACAATTTTTTAAAAATAATGTATCATACAGGGTGTGGGGAAAGATTACGCTAAGGCAGTTATAGGTATTGTTCCGTAACACCTCGTATAAAAACACGTGTCTTCGTTTTTATACCTTTATTAACAATCGAACGTAACTATGGTTACAACGACGAAATCTTTACTTGTCAATGTCTCGAAGTTTACAGCACAAAAGTCGAATCTATACTAACTGATCGGAGGTTTCCCGTCGCCCTTTTATAGTATGGTGGAAGAGTAAAGAATGATCTAGAATCTTCGAGAAATATCGTGAAAATTCCATAGTACAAGATGGCATAAAAGTTCTTAATGGATAATTCGGGCGTTTTCGGAAACCTTCGAAAGTGATGAAAGAACTTGGAAAAATTAAGGTAAATAATTTAAATATATTAACAAACTAATTTAAAGGATCCTAACTCTCTAAAATTTTATAACCTAAACACATTTTTTGAAAGTCTGTAATAGTATTTAAATATTGAATTTAGGACTTTCAATAGCTTATAACTTTTGACCATAAGTTTTTAGAACCTAATGACTATAGACATTTTTAATCTACTGACCAAGAACTATTTAAATCAAGTGGTTTCAAAAGTTTGACTAAAACCCATTTTCCATTTGATTTCCGCGGGGTCCTTTAAAGAAAATGAAAAATCAACAAAAACTCATCGTAAAAGCAAAGTTAAAAAAGAATTAAAATTTACGTTATCCGGCACTAATATGTTTATTTACGGGATTTTACCCGATCTTTGTGTTTTACAACTGAAACTGGAGAGCTGGGTAATTAAACTGAACTATTTGTTTATACTGATCGCCCATCTATTGCCTAGCAGCAACCAACATTTGTTTGTAAAGCTAATTTAAAGTTCTGAAGATTTGTAATCTACAATCTATCAATAGGTTTTACCTTTTTGCCTAATCTATGTTTTATTTATTTATTTTTAACTACTTATGTATTAACGTATATATTATATACAGACTATAGGCGCATTGCAGAACAGAAAATTTGGGTGGCTAAGGAAAAAGTTTCATTATCAGTAATTTAGCACGCGAAACAGCGGCTAACTTGTATTTATTTATTTTCACATAATATACTACTATACAAAAATTATAAAATAAATAATAGTTTAAAAAAACTAAAAAACACGCTTTTATATGCAACCGAACTAAAAATTAGAAAATAATTTTTCACTACAAAGAGTTTGTCACTTCAGAGTAAAAAGCGTAGGGTGCATTTTACTATTTTTTCATAACTTTTCCCTCATAGATATTTATTATTATTTTTAGAATAATTATAACATTTAATATATTAAGCACCCCACGCTTTTATTCTGAAGTGACAAACTCTTTGTAATGAAAAATTATTTTCTAATTTTTAGTTCGGTTGCATATAAAAGCGTGTTTTCTTAGTTTTTTAAACTATTATTTATTTTTCATTTTTTAGTTCAATATATCAATTAGTTTTCTGCGGTCATGTGATATTAAAATGTTTTACGAAATACAAAACCAAATTTTTAACTAAAGTTAAATATTTAAAAATAAATGCTACAGTTTATTCACTAAAAAATTCCTTCGCCATTTTGTCAAGAGTAGTATTAGGACACAGAGGATCTGTAAAGGAATTTATTTATCCTGGCGGTCCTAATCAGGATAACGGGATACTGTTTTTAAATTATTGCATTGTCATCGGTCCTTGATACGTGTGCAAAGTTTCAAAGAAATTGAATCGCTGGGAGTTGGTAAAAATTAGGCTCAAAGATTCCGTTACATAGATAGATAGATAGATAGATAGATAGATAGATAGATAGATAGATAGATAGATAGATAGATAGATAGATAGATACAACCCAAGCTAATAAAAGCGTGTTAATAAACAGCGACAAACAGAACAAAAAAATGGTTTAATAAGTCTAAGACTAAGCCTAATTCATTTTAATTTTTATAAAAGCCCACAAAGCTTGTAAAAATCTAAATACTAGATATAGTAGTTGTGTCAAATGCTTTTTGGATGTTAAATTCATTTTATTCCTTATAGTTATTAAAAAAATAATACGTAAAAATTATCACCTCTCTTCTCCTTTTACGTCTAAATGTAATTCAGAAATTACGACATATTTTGAACCACGGTGTTCCAGTGCCTGGACCACTAATGAAGTGGACTTCATGACAAAAACACTTTCAAAACCTTTTTAGGAAGGTTCTTTTGACGGAGTCTACTACAAATATTTATACCGCAATATGGTGAGTAAGCCAGCGACAGATTTTCGTGAACAATTTACTTTTAGTGCCTAAATCGTAAAATGTTTTAAGAGGGTTGTACATGACTTGTTGTGAGCGTCAGCTGCGGCGACGATAGTGGAATTATACAGTTTGCTCCAAAGAAAAAATTCATAATAAACTTGTGTTTTTTTATGAACAACCCTGTATATTAGCTCAGTTATGGATTGTAGATAGAAAAATGTCAATCTTATCAGCGATACTCATACTAAAAATATAGGGTTTTAAGGTATTTAGGATTTTTGAAAAATTCTTGACAAAAATAAAATTTTAATATATCTTAACTTACTTACTCTTGACTTTGTATATTATCATAGAGTAAGGAAATTATAAGAGTTATCATGGAATAGCCGATTTAAGGACAGGTCATGCGAAAACTCCCAATATAATTTTATTCGTTTCTCGTTGAAATACCGTCAGTTAGTCATTTCAGTAAGCTTACGTGTCTCCCCACCGCTGATGTTACACGAGGCGAGGCTTCGACCGACGCATTTAAAGTGTAAACTGGAAAAATGACAAGCCTGCCGCCAAGCCTGCCGCAAAAGCGGTACGAAATTTTTAGCATGCCATGGTTTCTCTTATCCGTAGGTATGTTACTTTATGATATTATGTAACATTACTAGAATATTAATTCTGCCATCACATACATTAAAATTTTTAAACAAAAATTATACACGGTTTTCAGAAATTATTATAATAATAAATATTAGTTTCTGGATACCCTGTATAATTTCTAGTAAAAAATTTAAATGTAGGTGATTGTACACTAAATTTTTAAGTAATCTAAAATACTATACAAAGTCAAGCGTAAGTAAGTTTGGATATATGTATTAAAATTTTGTGTTTGTCATGATTTTTTCAAAATCCCAAAACCTTTCAGTTTTGCTAATAAAACCTATATTATTTTTACTCCTACAATTTAAAAATACAGGGTGTTTCACTTAAAAAACACAATTTTATTATGAATATTTTTTCTGGAGCATCTTGTACAGTTTCACTATCGGAGACGTATGTTGTGATGCTCACAACGTTTCATATGTACAATCCTCTTAAAGCATTTTATGAGTTAGGGAGTGAGAGGAAATAACTGATAAAATTTTGCATTTGGCTCACGGTCTAATCCAGCCTGTCAATTTTGACCAGTTTCGGGTGCCAGACTGCGCGAGCACGTCAGTTTTTTATTTGACAAGTTTACCGTAATGTTTAATAGGCAATTTTTAAACATTGTGCCAAAAAAGACTTAAACACATGTTTCGGGTATTGGACTGGGCGGGTTTCGTGACTGACCCTTACCATTTTTGGCACAATATTTAAAAATTGCATTTAAAATATTGTGGTAATTTAGTCCGACAAAAAAGTGACGCGTTCGCCCAGTCCGACATCCGAAACATGTCAAAATTGACAAGTTGGGTAAAGCGCCGCTTTCATATATGGCGGTATGAATATTTGTGGTAAGGTCGTCAAAAAAAACCATTTTTAGAAAAGTGTTGTAAAAGGGTTCTTATTATGAAGTCCATTTCATTACTGGCCCAGGCACTACTCCGTGTAGTAGGCTCTATTATAGTTATGTGAAAAGTAAGGATGTTTAAATTTGGATGCCAATGTGGTACAGTAATTTCCAAAAATATTATGCATTTTTTGAAAAAGATAAGCCATCTTTTGTAAAACTAAAGATTTAACAAACAAAATTGTCATATGTACAGAGCGATATTGAAAATGTTGTATTTTTTAATAGCCCTTTTATTTCATTTGACTAACAACTTGTCTTTTATTAATAAAATTAAACGTAAATTTTACTTGACACGTGCATCTCTAATATCAATACCAACATTGCTTGTAAGAAGTCTAAATCCAATAATGCTTTATGTTTTGGGAATTATATTTTTTTCTAAGTACTTGTACCGTATTTGAAATTCGAATTTCAAATTGATCTGAATTTAAACTATGTATGTACAAATTAAAAGAGTCAAGTAGGTTTCTTAACGATACTTAAAACATTTATTTTTTAAATCTACTGTTTATACAGAGTGGCGCCTTTTGGTTAACCTTGCAGAGTCTAGTGGAAAGTAGATAGAACAAATCTGATTTAACAATCTCTAAAACAAATCAAAATATTTATGATTTACTTTTACCATTAAATTTAATTAAAAAAACAAAACCAGGATTGTGCAATTATATTTGCTCTATCTCTTTTAGTTTTCGCTATACCCTAAAAAGTCAACAAAAAAGCGCCACCCTGTACATTTAGAAACCTTAAAATTTATGGATCTATCTATGCCGATGTATCATATACCTGTAAAACTATTTAAAATTTAAAAATAACGGTAATTTTCGGTTAAACCGTAACTAATAGAAAACAAGTAAAAGTGCAATAATCATGTAAAATAACCATATATTAAAATTTATTTTTTATCCTAAAATATAAACAGTTATGGAAAAAACTATCTGTGAGAAACACAGTAAAAGCTTGACCAGTTACAAGCAAACACCCTTCCTTTTAGTCATAATATACCATGCTATGGTTATCACATTCATTTTTTTTTTTTTTTTTTTTTTTTTTATCTTTGGACAAACCACGAAGGCTAAAAGCCTAAATACTAACGTACCGTGGGTGTCTTAAGCGAGGTAAGAGGGAGTTTGTTGACACGGGACTTAAATACTTGAAGATTTGGGGGAAGGAAAGACCTCCGCGGGCAGCAGGTTCCACAATCTAGAAACTCTAGGGATAAAAGAACGAACAAAGTGAGAAGTTCGGGGCCTGTCCAGTTGTACCGTATAGGGATGCATACGCGCGGAACCACGAGTTTCTCTGTTGGGAACCGCGAGTGGAGGAACTATACTGGTCAATTCCTCAGAGCAGAAGCCATGGAAGTACCTATAAAAAGCGATAAATCGCCCACAGCCCGACGATGGGCAAGAGAGGGAAGCCTTTCTGTAAGTGAAGGATCATTAATGAGACGAACAGCTCTTCTTTGAATAGAATCAAGAATGCTCAGGGTTGTTGGGGACGCCATGCCCCAGACATGAGAACAATATTCCAAGGGAGGTCGGATTTGGGAAACATATAAAGTGTATAAATTAGAAGCGGAAAAATACTTTTTAGCTCGAAAGAGAAATCCAAGCTTTTTGAAGCTGCCGTGGCTATAGATACAATGTGTTTATGCCAGTTAAGGTTACTTTCAAATGTGACGCCCACGAGATTGAAGGTGTCTTTGCTCTGTAGAACTTGGCCGCTCATAAGTAGAGGATGAGTATTTGATGACTCTTTTCGCGACAAGGAACATGACTGTGTTTTGGATGCATTAAATTGGACGAGATTTTTGGCGCCCCAATCCAATATTAAATTAAGATCCTGAGAAAGAGATATCTGCATCGCTCTGCGTTTATTTTCCAAGTCAGGTTTAGTGATGGGTTTAGGAACCTGAAAACTGGAGTGAAGGGTACTATCGTCGGCGAAACTATGAATGGAATTAGTTGTGGACGAGAGAAGGTCGTTGATGTGAAGAAGAAACAATGTTGGTGCCAGAACTGAGCCCTGAGGGACTCCAGCATTTATTTGGTGAAAGCTTGAAGAATGGCCGTCCACAATAACCGATATACGTCGATCAGATAGATAACTAGAGAGCCAAGTACAGAGTTTAGTTGAAAGACCATAGGAGGGAAGTTTATTAAGAAGTGCGGCATGCCAGACCTGGTCAAAAGCTTTGGATATATCAAGAGCAACGATCTGGGACTCACCTAGAAACTCAAGAGACTTATTCCAACAGTGTGATACGAAGGAAAGAAGATCTGCTGTAGATCTTTTGTGGCGAAATCCATACTGCCTGTCGTGCAAAATTTTGTGTTTTTCCAAGTACTTAAGAATTTGTGAATTAATTAATTTTTCCATTACTTTACAAAGAACTGAGAGAATTGAAATTGGTCTATAGTTAGATGGAAGCGATTTAGATCCTTTCTTGGGAATAGGTTGAACACGTGCAGCCTTCCAGCTCTCCGGAAAGATACCTGTGTCGTAAGAAATTCGAAAGAGCCGAGTTAAGATTGGTGCAAGTTCTGGAGCACATTTTTTTAAAACGATTGCTGGTATGCCGTCCAGCCCAGACGATTTCTTGGTGTTAAGGGAGGAAAGGATACGCTTAATGTGTTTTACTTTAAAAATAATATCGGGCATTTTATGAGGAACTGGGGTAACCGTTGGAATTGGATGATTTACGGGAGGGTCAAGGGTTGAATTGGCAGCAAATTGTTTGGCAAATAGTTCTGCCTTCTCTTTAGCAGTAGAAATAATTTCATCTGCCAAAGTTAGTGGTGGAAAAGAACTGGCACAAAAATTCCTACTTATGTTTTTCGCAAGGGACCAGAAAGATTTGCTGCCATTTGAGCAAGAAAGAACTTTGTTTTTGATACGATTGTCGAAGGAGTCTTTGGCTTCAGAAATTGTTTGATTGTAGTAGTTTCTTGCTTCAATGCTGGCCTGTCGGTTTTCTGGACTAGGATCCTGTAGAAACTTCTTGTGAGCCTGAACTTTTAAAATTCTGGCTTTTTCACAAGATTTGGAAAACCAGGGTTTGTTATTGGATTTTTGGGGTTTTTGATGGTGTGTGGAATATAGGTTTCAATGCCCAATTGAATTGATTCAGTAAGTTGATTGCAAATTTGGGAAGGATCACGAGAAGAAAAGCAGATGGAATTCCAGGGGTAAGTGGCGAAGAAGACCCTTAGGCCATCCCAGTCGGCTGAGTTGTAGTGCCATACGGTGCGTGGTGGCATGTATTCATTTACCTCGGGATGTGCAGGGTAAGATATAGTAACTAAGCCATGATCTGAGCGACCTAGGGGTGCTGTGACAGATGCTTCATAGAGTTCGGGGCTTGTAGTAAGAAAGAGATCTAGGGGATTTGAACTATGATTTGGGACTCTAGGAAAGTAGGTGGGTTTCATAATAAGGTTGGTAAGAGAGTTACTGACTGCGAAGATTTCGGCTGCTCTGCCTTGGGGGTCAGTTTTTGAAGAGCCCAGCCAATCCTTATTATGGACATTGAAGTCGCCAAGCACGATTACTTCAGCCGATGGAAACTGAGAAATTATGCTATCGATCTTTGTTGTTTGTTTGCATAACACATATTCATATAATACGCTGCAAGCTATTTGTCTTTATTCACACACACATATAAGGCTAGCGCTTTATTTGTTTCCATTTGTTCTAAATTTTCTTTTATTTATTTTACTTGCTTATAATATGGGTAAACTCGAAATGTGCATGAAATTGCGACACTTTTAGGCAAATAGCTTGCTCAAATAGAAAAGCCGAGAACTAATCTAGGGCGATATAAATTAAAGATAATAATCTATCTGGTATTGTAGTTAGTGAGCAGTTGTAATAAGAACCTTTATTTTTTCTTGGATTTTTAATGTGTGGTTCAAGCTTTTACCAAACCGCGAACGGGTCAGGGCTTTAGCGCGGCATGGACGTATTGAATCCCTTCCTAACAGTCACAAGCGCGTCTCGCCGCCGCCGCGTCCCGCCTGGCGTGTAACACACATGTTTTTATATGACATTGACGCGCTCATATCCCTCTAACGTCGAGGACGTGTTTTTATATGACATTAACGCCCTCATGTCTCGCTAACGTCATGCACAGCTCGCTGTTTGCCAAAAGCTTAATAAGCTTTTTTAAGTTTAACTTAAGGGGTGGTTTAGTTCCGTTAAGTTCCTGAAAAAATTTCAGATCTTTGTTTAATATATGTAAAGCCTTTAACAAGATCTGTAGATAAGTTTTTGTTTTTGTAAGGTTGTTTACCTTCGGTATATTTTGAGCCCTTCAGTTTCCTTTGTAGTCATCTTTTTTTAAATGGGGTTACTGTATTTTTATATTGTTTCAAGCCATTCTTATTTTCTGCCAAAGCGGTGTAAGTCATAGTTTGACAGTGAGTCAATGGTTCTTACATATTTGGTTAAATTAGTTTCAATTTAACACTATTTAACAAATTTCTTTTAACTTAAGTAAAAATATTTTGTTTTTCTTACATCACCCTATACTTTGGTCACTATAAATTGATAATAAATAAACAATAAGAAACCAGTTACTGTATTTTTCAACCAATTAAATATTTTTTTATTGTGATAGAAAGGGGTTATTGACTTTTCAGTTTTTGTTCAGGTTTTTTACTTTACAGTGACCAGAGTATAGTTTTAAGCCCCTTATACAAGTAATTTGTATAAAATTACTTCTATTTAACCTCTTAATCTTTAAATATTTAGGACTTGTGTTAATAAACTGCCTTTTATTTTCCTTAAAATATTTACGTACGTATTAAGGATTTAAGCCTTGGTGGACTCTACCAAGGTATGAAGAAAATAAAAAACTTTATCCCAAACATCTTTTTATAGAAATTTACACTAACTCTTATCTTGACAATAAATGGATGTGTATAAGTGTAAGTATCCAAAAACTTTTCATTTTAGCGTTGTTCCTATTATGCTATACTTACCACTCTATTCCATTATCTCATATTAAATAACATAACCTAACAATGTGCAAAATGTTTGACATTTTGCTCTTTTATCTTTTAATTATTATATATTTCTAGATGCAGGAGTTGCATTTAGAAATTGATATGCCTTTACAGGGTGTAAAACATAAAATAAAATAAAAATACAACCACACAACACTTACAGTAACAACAATAAATTAACAAAAACTATTAACAAAAAAATAATGTAAAAATTAAAAAAATGGTTAGGCAAGGCCTAAATTGAGACAATTGCGTCGCGTGCGGTGTGTCACAGCACAGCGCGATCCTTTGTAACCTAATAAAATCAAATTATAAAGCGCAAATTGACTAGCGAAAAGACAGGCGCGAGTCGCGTCTACGAGACGCACGTCTTAATTTAAGGCAAGGCGCAAATTGTGATACGTAGACGCGTGTAACGCGACGCGCCACAGCACGTACTTTTATAACTTATAAAAATAAATTTTACAGCGCAAATTGACTGGCGACGCGTCTACTCGAAAAGACGTTAATTTTTGTGACAGTGACATAGTTACTCGCGTTAGACGCGCCTCAATTTGCGGCTTGCTACGGTGATTCACGAGGCGCATCTGGCACGTTTGGGTCGTGTCTCTCTAGTCACGTCACATTGCACGCGCTGTACGTGTTTCAATATGCGCCTTGTTTTAAGAACGAGAAGCTACAGGAAACCTAACTCCTTTATTGTGTGACTTTTTATAAAACAACTTCGAACGCTCTAACTGTTAGCCTTTTATTACTATTTATGTTGTTGGACGATAATGCCATAATGATCCCTAAAGCAAGGCGCAAACTAAGACACATATAACGCGTGCGACGCGATGCAGCGCAGCACATACTTTTGAACCTTTTTGAACCAGTTTTTCGCGTCGCACGCGTTAGACGCGTCTTAACCTGCGTCTTGCCTAATTTTTGTCTAAACTTTATTTCGTTGTTTTTAAAAGTGCCTTTTTCTAGCTAAGACACTAACTAAAAATTTTAAAATTTCTTTAAATATTTGGTGGGATGGGATCTGGATACCCATTATTACTGGCTGATTGATCAAAATTTAACTCTGATTTCTATTAATAAAGTTTTCTTGTCGATTAAAGGTGGAACTTAAGTTCTCGAAAATCTCAACATTTTAATATATAATAATTTAATAATTAATTTTTTACCGCTAGTAAGGATCTACACTCTAATACACAAAATTAACCTTATGGTCGTGCCAAACTCTTGTTCTTTTACCAAAGTACTTCAAGTAAACAACATGCAAAATTCCTGGTTTACTTACTTCTCTGTGCTACAAGCTATTTATCTTTATACACATAAATTGCAAGAGGATATCTCACTATTTGTTTCTATTTGTTCCACGTTTTGTCGGTTTTGTTTTGCCCCATTTTGTGGGTTGTAAAGTTGAAATGTGCATGAAATTCAAGGAATTAGGACACTTTGCGGGGTAAATAGCTTCGGGAAATAGAAATGTTAGAACGCTTAATAAGAATATGTGGCGACATCTGTCGGGGCGAATAATGTATATAGCGCAAGGTTCGTTTGTTAGAGCTGATTTTAATTTGCTGTCTTTAGTTTATATTTTCTTAATAAACGTAAGTGTACAACTGTTAAGAAAAAGCTGTTTTATCATGAACGTCAAATATTTAATTTTTGTGCATTAAATAAAGTGTTAAAAAAGTATTTTTTTAACAGGTTGACGCCTTTTTAACACTTTAAATTTGTGTTTAATTTTATTGCCTATTATAATTTATTGAATATTAATGTATGCTATGTAAAGTTAAATCGACATAACCTAAAGATCAAGTTACCATAGATTCAGCTACTACTTTTTTTAGTTCATGTGAGAATAAATTTTAAAGTTGGCGAATTGCGGATAAATTTAATAAAAAATATTAATAACCAATATTAACAATGAACTTGAATGAGAATAGAAATTGAAATTATAAAATTTGTACAGTCGTAGAAAAGATTTTAGTATCCAGCACATGCAAAAAATGTTTTTTTAATCATGCAATTGCCGTTATCGTCTTACTGCACGTGCTGTCAAACTCCCGCTTGCAAAAATCACTTTATGCACTTGTTACCTAAATTACTATTAATCTATCAAATTGTTTTTGCAATTTTTCTTTCCTTTGTTTCTTTTCTACAATTTTAGTTTAGGATTTCTTATTGTAATTTGACATTAAATTTTATTTAGTTTAGATTGTTAAAACCTACTTAAATATTTCTTAAATTTCAGTATAAAACGAATTCATAAATGTAGTTTTTTCATAATATTTACATTTAAACCATCTTTTTGCTGGCATAGATTTAAAAATAAATTGTGAATAAGGGAGAACCATTAACGCAAAGAGAAATTAGTTTAAAAAAAAACCCTTTAGAATTAATGAAATATGCTCTTTAAAAATAAACAAAAGATATAAGGTGAGGTAAAAGATAATTGAAAGGAAGGTCGTATAGGGCCGTATCATGCTAAACCTTTTTATACTGCATACCGCAGGTCTTTTAAGTGGCTTTAACAATCCAGACAATGTGAGGATAAAGAAGCAAATAAAATAGGTAGTTTTGCGCCTCTCTAATTGGAACGTATAGCAATGAATAAGCGTCGAATTACGTGTTTTTTAGTTAAAAGTCATTAAAACAGTAAAAAGTTATACCCAGCACGGCAAGGGACAGGACGACTTAACTTTCTTTAAGCAAATAATCATTATTATGGCATATAGCTCTTGTATTTATTTATTTTTTAATTATTTATTTAGCGCACCAACCGCTTAGGGCTATTAGCGCAAAACAATCAGTTACATATAAATAGATTTACTTAACAGTTTTTAAAGTTTATTTATGAGTCAAGTGGCAGTAAGGGATGCAATAATGTTTTTATAGTCACAGTCTTTTCCAAGAGCGTTTACAATGTCTGGGGGTATCTGGCACATCTGTCTTTCTGCACTATAACGGGGCAGTCTATAAGTATAGGTTGTATGTTTAACGGGACTTTGCACTGATCGTACTGGGGTTGACCTGATCGGGATATAAGATAACTGTGTGTTAGTTTGGTATGTCCTATTTGTAGACGGGATATAATTACTTGTTCTTTTCGCCGCACTGGTATATTAGTTCAGGGTAACACTGTGTCTTTTATTGTCCGTAATTTCGAGGTTGATTGGTCCACTTTGTTGCCACGCACTAGTGATGTGTTTTTTAATAAACTGTTTAGCGTCAATTACCGTCAGCCGTTTTACCACTTTTGCCTGGAATTTGAACCGCACGACGGGCTGCTGCGTCCGCTTTTTCGTAACCCTCGATACCAATATGTGAAGGGACCCATATAAACTTAATTTCCTTCCCTGTAGCTGTAAGATCATAAAGTAGTTTTTGATAGTATTAATTATTGAATTTTTATTATAAGTTTTCTGAAAACTATTGATTGCACTAAGAGAGTCCGTAATAATTAAAAAAATATTTTTCTTACTGTCCTCTTATAAAAACCAGGGCTTGAAGAATAGCATAAAGCTCACCTGTAAATACACTGGACATTGAATGAAGCTTAAAATAAAAAGTTTCCTATGATGGCACTACAGCAGAGCCAACTCTTTCTAAGGATATAGAAGAATCTGTATATATCTGGTAATGTTGTTGGTGATTATATAATATTTCCTTAAATGCGTTTATTTTGATGCTTGAACTGTCTTTGGCTTTATCATACCTTAAAAGAGTTTTGTCTACTAGGGGCATTTTAAGAGTCCATGGTGGTTGTGGGTCATGATGTAAAGTAAAAATTGATGGAAATGTTATGTTTAAATCTTCTAAAAACCCCTTTAGTCTAATGTATAGTGGTGGATCAGATCTTTTTTGCTGTGAAATAATTGTTTGTATCTTTTGAAAAAAGTGTTATTATATACTGGGTGTGTAAGGTCAGCAGCAATAGAAACAGCACAAAAGAGACTTAAATACTTTTCTTTTATTGGATAATAATTGTTGTTTTCTTAACCGATAAACTTAAAAGGGAGATGCAAATCTATAAGTCAATGTGAAAAATTTAGATTATTTTATTATGATAGTTTCGACTTTTCAGATCTTTGAAAAAGCTTCTATGTAATAAGAAACTTAAAGAAAATAAGTTGATATAAGTGCAAACTTAGAAGCCTTTTTGTAAATCTTGGTAAAAAATTTAGCCCAGACAATTTTTTAATATTAAAAAAGCAGGAATATGCGTAATCTAGCTTATTATAATCATATTTTTTTGTTATTAGCTTTAAAAAGAAAATGTTGTGTATATTTTTAGAATAAAAATATTGACCAAGATACACGAACAATAATAATGTTAGTTATTTCAACACTTTTTAAACATATATGTATTTAAATTTGTTAATTATTTACTAAACAAAATTTACTAATTTAAGAGTTGACTCAAACAACGTGGTATTTTACATTTCTTTTATACGTGTATTTTTTGTTTCGTGAAAATCAGTCAAAAGCCAAATCAGAAAGTAAAATATATTATTTATGGTAAGATATCCACAGGGTGTTTCCTTATTCAGTAAGAAAATTTAAGGGCGTACTCCTAAGCGATTTTTTCAAAAAAGTTTACATAAACATGGGTCCTCAAATTTTTCGTTTTTAAGATACAGGATGGACAACTTTTTAAAAACACTTTTTAGCAAAATTTGTTACACTAGATATAAATGTTATTTAATTAAGTATTTATTGTTGTTGTTACATATTTGCTAATAACAAATTATAACACCTAATTTTTTAGAGAAAAAATGCCCTTGTATGGTCCAGGATTAAGCAGTTTACCGGATTTTTTTTTATAAAAATCTATGCGAGCTACGTAAAAATATAAAGAAACAAAAAAGTTGTATTTTTAAATATTTTATACGGAAACTTATTAAAAGTTGCATAAAGGTCAGTGGCGTACATTTCTTTGTGAATAATATTAGCCAATATGCGTCCCACGCCGCCACCGGTCTCACTAATTGAAATTAGTCTAGGGATAAATTAACTTCCTATTTCAACAAATACCATAGCCAAATTTTATTCAAATCAGATAAGGCATATTTAAGATAATAATAAAAACCCAATTTTCTTTTTAAAGTTTAACACCCTGTATCTTAGAAATACGGCTTTTAATTTTCTCACCGGAACTAGGAAAAATATTAACACTATGTCTTTAGGTGCAATACACGATTAATATATTATTTACCTAATTTTACCCTATTTGCGAGTTACAACCTTGTTAAAGCCATGCCTTAAATAATTCTGCCGGTAAGTACATCACAGGTAACTGAAAATTAATTGGATTAAATACCTGTTAAATTATCCATTGTCGCAGAACTTACAAACATCCGCATCGGATGAATATAATCACCTACTTTGAACTTATTAATGAGAGATCAGTGGTTTTAATAACTCAATACTGTTTGTTTTAGAAAAATTTAAACCCATTTAAATCATACGAACGTCAAATGTAAAGCAAAAGCCAAGTAATCTACTTATTAGTTTTAACAAATTAACTTTGTTAACCAACTGCGAACTATCCACACTTTTGTAAGACATACGGCGTCAGTCATTAAAGAACAAAAAATTGTGGTCAAAAAATTATTAATATATTTGCTAAAATAACGAAAAAGTAAAGATAAAAACAATTTAGTACTGTATGATACACATTTCTCCATCTACATTGCCCACTTTAAACCTGATTAACAAAAAGGTCAGATGAAACTAAAATCAACAACAGAAACCTACAAGCGGACATTGCCAGCATTATAAAATCGATACTGTATCACCTACAATATTAGCTCGAAAGAGGGCGCTGAGAAAGTTGCAGAATTTCTAATGATATTATAAAATATAGGAAAATCAATACTACAGCGAAATAATGCTAAACATTAATTTAAAATATTGACCCAAAATAAGGCAGCCACCACACGGAAAGTTAGAAAAATCCAATACAAGTGTATCTTTGAACTCGCGGATGATACAGAGGTGGCGCTGTAAGTTGGATTTAAAAATAAGTTTTAAACAAGACAGCTTCAGAGAGTATACGTGTATTTTCAGGGTTTAAATTGTTAATCTTGGTTAAACATATGAAGACTTTAAAAAATAATGGTTTTCATTATTTATTATTATAATAATAATGGTTTTTAATAACTTACCATTGTACATTTTAAACTTTAATAATGGTTTTAGATTAAGGAACTAAAAAGCTAGTCGATTTTATTATGACTAATTAATTCAAAAGCAACTTATAATATTTATAGTAAGGAGCTTACGATGCAAAATGGGGATTTACTCGAGCGTCATAGGGACTTATTGTGTTGCAAAGCTTAGATGATAAGAAAAAATATATATATATAATGTATACCTCCTCATCAAAAGGAAATAGCATCTTATATTTTTAAATATGTCAAGACAACACTGTTCTTATTTCGGCTTGTGAAAATCGTCAAATTATAAGGTTTTTGCTATCCTTAAATTATTTTCTTTAAAATAAAAAAAAGAGCCACACTCAAGAATGTTAAAACGACGTTTTTTTACAACTTTGTAGCCCTCCGCTTACTTTACGTTACCTTTAAATTGTCAAATTATTAAAATATACGCTTTATACCATGTAATTAACTTATACTCTCCTAATCTGACGCGCTGGCAAATTTCTGATATATAATATATATACAGTGGCGGAAAACTAATTGGAAACGATACTTAAAAAACAATTTAATAATTTTTACACAGAAATGTATACGAGAAATTTCAAATTTTATTTTAATGATACTTTAAAAATTATTACATTATTAGTATCGTTTCCAATTAGTTAGCCGCCACTGATATATATATATATATATATATATATATATATATATATATATATATATATATATATATATATATATATATATATATATATATATATATATATATATATAATATAGTATTTTCTTGCTATCTTTGCCGGACACCCTTATGTACGGGGCTGATATTTGGCGGAGGTGCTTAACCGAGTATAAGATGTCCCCCGTATATTAATCTGCCACGCTGTAGTAAATACCAAAATCTCCCGCCCCCTTGGGCTCCCCTACTTCCTAAAGGTTTATTTACAAAAGTATTTTATTTTTATAATTAAAGAATAAAAGTTTAAAAAAAGAAACACAATTTCTTAAACATAAAGAAGCACGCAACATAAAAAATCAAGGCACGCAACATAAAAAAATGGAGATGTACTGTAAAAATATGTATAAGGGTGACTCTCTGAACTGATTTGCCAATAATATACTGTTATTTTTTTTTAATTATACGTTGCATAAAGTTTTTGTTAAAGTAAGGTTATAAGAAGGTTTTTCATAAAATCAATCATTTTAAATACAGACATACTAGCACTTAGTATGTAATACAAATTTCCAGTATTTTGAAAAAACCATTAAAATGAGGTAAAATTATTAAAAATGGTGTCTGTAAGCCTCTAAAACTTTATAATACAGAGATAAAAACTGTCTCTTTTATATATAATTTGACCATGTTTTAATAATTAAAAAAAAAATGAAATTTGTTATTACAAAAAATATGCTGGTATGTCTGGATTTAAAATGCCATTTAAAAAAAACGTCTCAAAATATCAATTTAAATAAAGTATTTCTTTCTAGTACAAAAACTATAAAAGAATTAAACGGTCAAAGCAAAATGTCAAATGTGTCACCTGTCTTAGAAATGTATACTTAAATTGAAAAACAAAAATCGTCTCACCCTGTATAATTCCGACTTACAAAATAGCCGTTAACCTATAAAAAGAAGCAAATTATAAGGTTATTTAGTTCTCTAAATATCATTGGTACTTTGGCAACAGTTCCAAAGTTATAAATAAAATAAGTTTTTTTATTCTAAATCAATATCATCCCAACAAAGCGCGATATATTTTTTTTTATGATGTACCATCATTATTTTTGGATTACCCTATCACCTTAACCATTTATAACCTTACCTTTTTGGACACCCTATAATCCCTACTTTTACGTTATAAAATTATTACATTCAATTTTAATTTTGAGACACACACAAATTTAAGACATAAAAGCATTATGTTTAACCCAAGTATCCTCCCTTAATACAAAAACAGCAATATTTATTTAAAAAATTTAACAAAGATCATTAAAATTCATGTGTCTGAATTTGACAGGCTCCCAGTTCATTGCCTTTGATGTCTCAAAGGGACGGAAACCTTTATTCTGGACGCTTATCATTAGCAATCTAAATTAAGTCATAAAATAAAGCTGGAGATGTTTTTCTAGTTTGGCTTTACAAATTGGCATTTCAAAAGGTTTATAATTATCCTATACTGAGTGAATGAAAAAAATTGTCCCCAAACTTTTTTGCTTCTAAAAAGACGGCATTTAAGGTGTTGATTTTGAAATAAATATCCGTTACTTTTTTATTTAAAAAAACAACATTTTAAAAAGAACGTGTCAGTTAAAACCAAAAAAGTTTTTTTTCCAACAAGTGCGCAAAGTGATACTTTTACGCATGCAAAAGCAGTTTAAAGAACTACGCAAAGCGGAGTTCAGATAAGCTTTAATTGCGGAAAAAACAGGCACCCGCAAGTGCTACGAACAATTTTTGTTTTTTTAGGTGGCGAGCAGTGGTGCAGGGGCTAACGTGTCAGCCTCTCACCGCAGCGATCCGGGTTCGAATCTCGGTGTCGAACATCGGATTTTTCATTGCTCGTCACCTCACAGTTGGCAATGGCAAACCACTGTGTAGTATTCTGGCATTCCTAGGTAGTAGTTATTTAAAAATAACTCCCGTGGTGGCACTACCGCGTTGTCTAAAAGGTGCTGTGAAATGAAAAAATCTGCATGTTTCAGTGCTTGGATAACGTTGACGGAACACGGTAAAAGATGGGTTAAGCATCCAATAACCAGGCACTCACGGTACACTGGTATTTAGGCATAAGCCTTCGTGAGATGTCATAAAGATAAAAAAAGAAAAGTAAAAACATATAGAAAGGTGTGTCCTAACTACGGTACAAAACTTAAGAAGGTGATTTCTTATGTCTATTTATAAAAAAAATTTAAATGAGCATAGGTCCAGACTTGCTTTAATTCTGAGTTACAAAAGGTTAAAAATTTAAAAAAAGTCGAAATTTTTTAAGAAAAGACATAGAAAATCACCCCTTTAAGTAACGTACCTGGTAAGGAAACACCATGTATATTTTTATTCTAATATTTCTCAACGTCAAATAAAATTTGTTAGTTGTACTGTTAATTTGTTGTTTATCTAACAACCTACTATATTTTTTAATGTAAAATTACGTGCGTAAACTTTGCGCATGCAAACGGATGCGCAAAGTATCTACTTTACATACGCGAGTAAATATTTTTTTATATATATTTTCTTTTGGTCTGATAAAAATATATTTACATTGGCAATTCATGTCGATAAAATCATTTGTCAAAGATTTTTAAAGCAAAACAAATTTTAGATGTATATTCTGGCGTAAGTTAAAAAAGTAATAATTTATTTTGATAAAAATAAACATTTTTAATTAAAAATGTGTCACTACAAATTTAGCTTTACGTCCATTTTAATTTTCTTGTCCGTAGCTTCCTAAAAATACTATTTTTGGCAAAGATTATGTGATAAAGTAATAATTTAAAACGGTTATCTTATAGAGAATAAAGGAAAAATTACCGTATTTTATGCGTTATTAAAGCTAAATTTATAATGCTAGAACAGATATTACATGAGATTTCCAAGCAACAGAGAAAATTATTTGTACACTTTAATTAAATAAATGTAATTATACCTTTAAAGAAAATAAATTTGGTTAAAGTAAATGCGAGAGTGCCGTAGGACTCAGTTCTGACACCTACATTGTTTCTTCTTCACATCGACGATCTTCTCTCGTCCACAACTAATTCCATTTATAGTTTTCCCGACGATAGTACCCTTTACTGCAGTTTTCAGGTTCCTAACCCATCACTAACGCGAAATGAGTCATTAAATACTCATCTTCTACTTATAAGCGGCCAAGTTTTACAGAGCAAAGACACCTTCAATCTAGTGGGCCTAACCTTAACTGGTATAAACACATTGTATCCACGGCAGCTTCAAAAAAGCTTGTAATTCTCTTTCGATCCAAAAAGTATTTTTCCTCTTCTAATTTATACACTTTATATATGTCCCAAATACGACCTCTCTTAGAATATTGTTTAACTAAGTTTTTATGACGTTTAAACACATGTTAATAGAGGGTGTTTAATAAATAAGATTAAAATTGATATTGAGAAAATTTTAAATAAATATTTTTTTAAATGTAAACCACCAAATTTTATATTTTTATCTTATATTTGATTAACTTTAAACGCCATCATGGCCAACTAAGAAAACATTAATAACTAAACTTTAAATCAGAGCTTATTAGCCAAATATTTGATTGGAAATATCTCAAAAACATAAACTTTTAGGAATGGGCACTTTTTTTAAGCAAACCCATATTTTTATTGCTAAATACAATAAAAATAGTAAATTAGGGGTTTTCTATTTTTTAAATTTCATTATTATTCTTATTTAACACCTTGTATTAACATTTTTGTTATTTTCGTAAAAACTTACTTAAATTGGGTCCCGTTTAAAAAGAGTTTTTTTTTCTAAATTATATAATAAGGTATCTTTTATAGAAAAAATTAATTATTATTTTTAGGTCTACATCCGTCATTTATTGACAAAATATGCCCAAAATATTTTGCAAAATCCAAAAATTTAATAATATGTAGGGTGTTTTATTTAAAATAGGCAATTTGATAAGCACTTCTGGCTCAACCAGAAGTTCCAGAAAGATAATATATTTGCCAAATAAAAATCAATATTACAAAATTTGAAAAATGTATGTTTAGTAGTTTCCGTGATCTTTTAATAGGACACTCACCGTAAATTACCCTGCATGTGTTAAGCGGCCCACAGACGATCAATATTATTGCATTTGTGGTTTATATTGAGAGCTTGTATAATATATTGTGTCAATCAAAAACAGTTTGATTTTTATTGTGTGTTCCGTATCACCTCGTATATAAAAACACCTCTTCGTTTTAACCTTTTATTAACAATCGAACGTAACTATGGTTACAACGACGAAATCTTTACTTGTCAATGTCTCGAAGTTTACAGTACAAAAGTAGAATCTATACTAACTGATCGGAGGTTTCCCGTCGCCTTTTTATAGTATGGTGGATGAGTAAAGAATGATCTAGAATCTTCGAGAAATATTGTGAAAATTCCATAGTACAGGATGACATAAAAGTTCTTAATGGATAATTCGGGCGTTTTCGGAAACCTTCGAAAGTGATGAAAGAACTTGGAAAAATTAAGGTAAATTATTTAAATAAATTAACAAACTAAATTAAATGATTTTAACTCTCTAAAATTCTATAACCTAAACACATTTTTGAGTCTGTAACATGTGCAATAGTGATTTATTGTGCAGTGTGTGGGTAATATTGCAGTTTTTAAATACGAACGAGTATTTGTTTCACAAAAGCAATTACACAAATATGGGTTCAAAAGCAATAGAGAAAAAAATAAATATTTTTATTTTATTTTCAAACATGTCTCAAGCAGCTACTTTTTTCTTATCCATGTTTTAACCAGTAGTTACCAAACAAAACTAGTTATTGTGCAACATGTTAAATATAGTCATTGCGCGAATATATTGCACTATTTGGACACGAGTAGCAATATTACTGTACAATGTTTTGCCTAATAATATTGATTGTTTGTGGGTCCCTTTAGGAAGGACCGGAAAGAACTTGGTGGTTCAACTTGCGCCCACGTAGTTATAAAAATTAGGTAGCTGGGGTGTGTAATACTTTACCGCACTAATGATAGATTAAATAAATAAAAAAATTTAAAAAGCTTTAACAAAAACAAATTTCACAAAGAGTTATATAAGCGCAATTCCTCTTGAAAAACACAACACCATAAATTGGCCAGACTCTCTCCAGATTTTCCGCACAGAAACAGTTCCATTTAACGCCAGAAAGATTAAATGGGCTTTCTATCTCCCTGCCTCTATTAAGGGCCACTTTACATCCACTCATAGTGCAGCCAAATTGATAAGACTATTCCGCTTTATAGGACATTAACCATGTCCGGTAATTTACCAACTGCAGAGTGGATTACTTTACATTTTACAAATGTTTTATGCTTTGATTTTATGGTTTATATTAAATACTCCCGCTACAGTAATTTTTTAGGGTGTTTTCAATTAAAGTAAAAAAAATTGAGGGTTTGTTAATAAGCTAATTTTATAAGAAAAAGGTTTATACAAGCAGGACCTTAACTCCGTGTTCCCTTTCCTTTTAAAATACAAACCGTCTGATTTATTCTAATAAAATTAAAATCTATAAATTAAGAAAAACACCTAAAAAAAAATGTATTTCATTGGTTTAATAAGCCAGTAAGCCTGGTTACCAAAATAAAAAATGTATTTTATTGGTTTAAACAGTCAGTAAACGAAGTTACTTACTAGGTATTCATTATCAATGTAAAAAGACCAAAGTAGATATCTGCATTTTTCGACGAAGCAATTTCAACGTTAAATTTCAATGTGACAGCTCTAGGGATAAATAAACTAACAAAGTGGAAAGTTCGGGGCCTGTCCAGTTGGACCATATAGGGATGCATACGCGCGGCATTACGGGTTTCTCCGTTGGGAACCGTGAGTGGAGAAACTATACTGGACAATTCTTCAGAACAGAAGCCATGAAAGTACCTATAAAAAAGCGACAAATCCCCCACAGCCCGACGATGGGCAAGAGAGGGAAGCCTTTCTGTAAGTGAAGGATCATTAATAAGACGAATAGCTCTTTTTTGAATGGTATCAAGAACGCTTAGGGTTGTGGGGGACGCCATGCCCCAGATATGAGAACAATACTCCAAGGGAGGTCGGATTTGGGACACATATAAAGTGTATAAATTAGAAGAGGAAAAATACTTTTTGTCTCGAAAGACAAATCCGTGCTTTTTAAAGCTGCCGTGGCTATAGATACAATGTGTTTATGCCAGTTAAGGTTACTTTCAAATGTGACACCCACAAGATTAAAGGTGTCTTTGCTCTGTAAAACTTGGCCGCTCATAAGTAGAGGATGAGTATTCGATGACTCCTTTCGCGACAAGGAACATGATTGTGTTTTGGACGCATTAAAATGGACGAGATTTTTGGCGCCCCATATATAGTATAATAAACCTTTTTTAATAGAGTTAGCTTAAAAATGCGCTATTAAATTTAATCACAATTAGCAAACACCCAAAAATATATACAGGTGTTCTGAAAGTGATGTCATTTATCTTAGCAGTTAATAGAACTTTTTAAAACGATTACCATAAATTGTCTACAATTTTTTTAATTTGAACCATGTACTGCGGCTTTATTTGGTTGTCACTTTTTATAAGGTAATAAAAGTAATAACAGTTTCTTTGTTAAAAAAATCGGTTGTCTGCTAAGTCGGTTAACTGACGATAGTTAAACGTGACAACGTCGAAAGAATTATTAACTTTATCGCCGCAATTATCGTTGCTATAAACAATTGACACCACATTTACTTTTCACTGCAGTTGCTCACCCAAGTAGGAGAGAAACCGATGTCAAATGCTTATCCTTAAAGTTTTGACCACCCGATCATGGGGAGCTGATACATCCACACTTCTAAAGATATTCAGAACTCTTATAAGATCACGTATCGATTACGGCGCAGCGGCGTATGACTCAGCAATAATGTCCACGTTAAAACTCCTTGATCCCATCCACAACTCAGCTATCCGTCTTGCTCTTGGAGCCTTCTGCACCAGTCCTGTAGATAGTATTCTCTGTAAAGCTTCAGAACCTTCCCTAAGCTACCGTAGAGCATTTCTCTCCCTTTCATACGCCACATCTGTGGCCGCAAATCAAAAAACCCTACCTATCACAATACTTTTTCAGCACGCTACAATAATATATACACAAGTAAATCCCGTACTAGGCCAGCTTTCTATGAACGAGTAAACCGTTACCAACAAAAATTTAAAATATCTTTCCCCAAATTCTTTCAACAAGATCTATTTATGCCTCCTCCATGGACTATCTCCAAACCTCGTTGTATTACAAATCAAGCACAATACAACAAACATGACATATCTCCACTTTTGATAAAAGCCGAATTCCTTTCTCTATTAAACAATTTACCTGAGGGCGATAAGATATATATAGATGCTTCTAAGTTATCCCAAGGCACAACCGCTGCTGTAGTTACTAATAAAGACACACTTACTTTCTTAATGACTAAGTATACAAGCGTCTATACAGCAGAACTATATGCCATTTTTCAAGCCTTGTTGTTTGTAGAACAAAGTGACAGTCATTTCTCAATAATTATACAGAGCTCTTGGCAACACTAAAAAGCAACATAAAGAAGTAATTTTTATTTGGGTCCCATCACACATCGGAATAGATGGAAACGAACAAGCGGATAAAGCGGCTCGGACCGCTACCGAAAACGCAAATTCTATCTACGTACCAAACACAGTAGCAGAAGACTTTAAAAATTTCATAAAAGATTAAATAACTTGCTTTTGGCGAGAAGAATGGAATAGTGCAACATCACATTTGCGGGAGTGTAAAGCAAGCGTGAAACCGTGGCAGTGCAATTCAAAGTTAAACCGAAATATAATTAACTCAATATAAATCATAGAGTAGTACTAACGAAACGACTAAATTTTATTTTTTGTTTACGTTCAAATAACCCTATGTGGTTGAAGCACTATCTAAACATAAAAAAACAAAATAATCTTTGAACTATGACGTTCTGTTGAACGAAGTGTTACCACTGGATAACTCGAAAATCGAGTGCATTATTTCATGAGACGTGAGTCTCATAGCATATGAACTACGAAAATTCTTTTCAGAAAGTTCTAAACTAAATAACTGACGAGACCTTGAAAACACCATCTTAGCATTCACGATATATATCTGTTTTAAAATATATATATGTTTTTTCACAGATGTGTCTTAAAAATTGATTCTACGTTATGTGTCAGGTTTTTTCTTTATACGGTAAAAGAAAAAACTTTAAGATGTGTTTTATTAAAAAGAGCCATAAGAAAACACAAAAATACAATATTAATACAAACCTTTTAAAATACCCTTTTATAAAAGCAAAAAACAATACAAACTAGAAAGCTAAAAATATATGAAAATAAACCCAGGTAGAAAAAATAATTTTAGGTTATTATTTCTATAGTACTATTTTTTTATTTACTAATAAAAGAGATATCCAGTTTAGAAATTGGGTCGAAGAACTAAATTTTAAAATAAAATGTCAGCAAACATTAAACGAAATTATTTGTAGAAGAAAAGTTGCGTAATTTAAAAAATGAATGTTGGTGAGAAAATTAAGCCAAGGATACCACAGCATTGTTTCAGTAAAGACGAGAAGAGTAACTATCTACAGTACTAACATGCGTTAAATAAAAAGAAAGTACCACCTAACCTTCCCAATTAAACTTTTTGATGTTTATGTTGGTGGGGGAGAGGATATCTCCGGAAAAGTAAATTTTGACATAAAAATGTGCCCCTCTAAAAATAAAAATTGACGTGTTCAGGATTTTTTTAATGTACAAATAACGTAATTGTAAGTGGTGGCTTGTCTTAATTGGTATGCACTGTATATTTATTTTCATTGTATTTTCATTTGTCTTATAACTTAGTTATCGACTTTGCTAAAACTTAATGTCAAATACACCTATTGATGCTCTTTTAATGAGATACTAACGGTAAAATTTATATCTTACAGTAGAACAATAATAGTTTATCATTATCAGTATATATAATAAAACCAAGTTGATAAAATATGCGTGCTGATAAAACTTGAAAAGAAGTCCTAATACGATAAAGGGACTTATATAGTGTGATAGCCCTTTATCCCCCTTCGAACAAGAAAGTTACCGTTTTACCCTAAAGGGCGTATTTTTAAAGATATAAGGACTCTTCCAACCCTTCAACTTGGAAATTAAGTGTAGTGGCGCCTTCTGTTGTCGAGTCTTTTTTATATTTTAATTTGACCAAGGTATAAAAAAATTAAAATTGCACCCTATACTTCTTATTATAATTATTTTATTAAGGTTATTTCAACCACCTGGTTTTGTCCTTTTCGTATTCAAATGAACTTAATTTTTTTCAGGATAATGCAGTACAGAAATTTTCACGTTTTACAGAAAAATATATGTGCATGCCTGACTGTGCCAAAAGAAATCTCATAAATTCTATTCTAGTAAACCGTATGAATTTTAAAATTTCAAAATTTGCATTTAAATTCTTGTTGAATATGAATTTTAATCTAAAATGACTGAAAAATGTTTTGCATATTAAGCTTATCATATGTCCTCATATGCTTTATACCTAGAAAATAATAATTGTGCTTTTATGAAAAAAAAACATGTTTTTAATAATATAACAACAGAAATAGCTTATATATTTTATTCGATGCCATAAAAGGTAAATATGTAATGTAAAATGTAAATATGTAACTTGTTATTTAACCCGATATTAAAAAAAATCACTTTTATTATTGTTTATTAATAAAACTTCTTTTACAGCCCTACCTATATTATAAGATTTATCTTTTAAATAATGGTCTGCATGAAGCATTTTCCATCTCTGTCTTACTTGGTTTGTTAGACGATGATGCCATGATGATACCCAATAAGGAATACAGTAAAATAAAGAGAAGGAAAGTTTCTATCCAAGAGGAAAATCAAAAATTGTGTAAATTTTGTAAATACTAAAGCTAGACCATTATCAGAAGGATACTAGCAATAAAAGTAACTTAACAAATTAACAGCAAGCAAAGAACACATTTACGTACGTCAACAAAAAAAAACAATGTTGTAGGATACACAATATCAAATGATAAAAAGAATTTGTGAAAAACCCAAAAAAACAACTATAATAATGTGACTTTTATATCAACAACACTGGCTATTGTGAAAATAAATTTAAAACAATATTAAAGCCAACGAACTTTTGTGTCGTGCTTTAGTTTCAAAATTTTTGAAAATTGGCCTGAATTTATATGCGAATTGATATAAGTATTCAAAAAATTGAAACTCAGCACAGAATTCCTTGCGGTTTAAAGTCTTTAAAGAAAGAATCTTTTGGTCTTCGTTCTACCCTGCAAGGTTAACGAGAAGGCTCCACCCTATACCTGTTTTATTTCCTTGACCAGAATTAAATAAATTTATAAAACAAAAACCAAGGTTTCTATGATAATATAAGATACCATACATAGATATACAGGGTGTTTTAAAACTATGAAATCAAACTCTAGGGGTTATTTAGGGCAACAGTAGAAATTATTTGAGTATAGGGACGCATGTCCGGAAAAGTGTCACTACGGCGCTATGGCACTAAGACGCGTTAAAATTTAGAAAGACGATTTAATTTTAGCCTTTTTTACATAATACTATTACAAAAAATAAATAAATAAAAGAATAATAAATTCAATTATTAACTGTTACTACTGTTGCACTGAAGAACCCCTAGAAGTTTGATCCCCTAGTTCTCAAGCACTCTGTATATTTTAATAAAGAGTATTACAAAATATATGCTTATGGGACTTACTACTAACTGTAAGAAAATACTATATGCAGAATGCAAAATTTACTAAGATCTCGAGCTTTCCACATATGGTTTCTTTAATGTCAAGCTTTAAAACCTTGGAGCTTTTGGTTTTAAAACAGAGTTAATACAATATTTTCTTGTTAACAAAACGTAAAAACTCATCTTTGGCTACATCTAGCTAATAAGAGCAATGTAGTTTGCTTCGTAATGCACTTACTGAAATTTAATTGGCATCTAACACTACAACGGAAAATTTTGTATCTTTTTTAATTAAAATTTACTGGGTCAAAATAACACAACATACCAATTATCCCATTATGTTGTTAAGGGAAAATAAACAAACGCCACTACTGCCGTTTTCCGGCAGGCGTAAAATTTTGCGTTAGGAAAATCTGGAGGAAAAAATCCAATTTAATTAAAACGTCAATTATCTGGCTTACTTTGAATAATCCTTTTAATGTAAGGTTTTAACAAAATAAAGTGCAAAGGGTGACAAAATATTAATCTGCATTGTAATAACACTTTCCTTTTAAGAAGACTGTGTACTCTAAGATAAGAGGGTTAAGGTCTATTCATACACATCAGTCACGTCTCAGTCCCGATCCGTCAAGTTCTATCAGTCATAGTAAAAAAAAATATCCTTATATTGATTTAACATTGACGCGTTAACACATGTCAGACACAGTCACGTCTTGGACCCTCAGTCTTGTTTATGTGTCAGTTCCCTCAAGGTGTAAATTCGTTGACAACGATATTTTTTAGTTTTGACTGAGCATCTAAACAAAGTGTATAGTAGATACACACATTTGAGAACTATGGGAACTATAGCCAGTTCTTTGTTCGTAAAACAGACCATCGTTTCAAAATATTGTAAAAACGTACTTCTAGCACGACTGACTGTCGACTGACGGATATGTGTGAATAGACGTCAATAATATGCATAAGGCATTCTGACTCCAGAGGAAGACGGAACTGACACGGCACTGAGACGTGACTGATATGTATGAATAGACCTTTATTCTTCGCTTCTGACTTCCCCTTTCCTTAATAAATTCTGTAAACGCCAGTGGTTTCTTATATTGAATTAAACGCACTTATTACTGAAGTTATTTAAAAACCGATGTAGGTGTTCTGGGCTCGATTTTGGAGAAACTAAAAGTAGCGTTGTTAAAATTTTAATAAAATTATTTATGCAAGAGATACGAGGGGAAATTAAAAATTGTTGTTTTTGATTTTACCCTATATATCCTCTAATATAAAAAAATGATAAAAACCCCAAAGACAATTGTGGTAGAACTTTTTACGTAGAATCTACAAAAAGTGTTTGATTTTTTATACAGGGCGGCTTTAAAAAGTTACAATGTCAAATTGATGTTTTTTATGAAACACCCTGTATATTTTTTACTAATAAACAGTTCTTATCACTAAGATTACAAATATAAAATATCGTATCATTATCTCTTGTAGCTTTTTAAATATTTGAATTTTAATATGTGTTTTTCAACGTACCCCGTATAAACACCATTTTTTACAATAATATTTTAAATTAATAATAAAATTTAATAATTATTATATTTTTGGATTTATACTAACCTTAATATACTTTTAAAAGATACTTTTAAAAGTATAAACACAAACAATCGACATTTATTCTTACATATTGCTCATTGCTCATCACTAAAATGTTTTTTTTATATAATTATAAAGGAATAAACTTTTTTAAGCCGTTTGTTACAACAAAATAAAAATATATTTTAAAATTTAAACATACTAAATTTGAAATATGTATGTTACCAAAAACGCTTAAATACAAAAGAATATTACCCCTTTTAAAAAATATGCTACAGACTAGAAAGCTTTTAAAAAAGAAAAAAACAATTCTTTTACACCTGATAACCTAATGGCATCATCCCCATATAACCAAATTAAACAAGTTGGAAGACAATTTAAAAGAATTTATTTTATAATTTAAATATTTAATTAACTACAAGAGACATTGCTACAATGGTATATATTTGTAATCGGGAGTGACAAGGGCTATTAATTAGTAAAAAAATATACAGGGTGTTCCATAAGAAAAACATTAAGTTGGCATAGTAACTTTTTAACGTCACCCTGTATAAAAAAATCAAATATTTTCTGTAGATTCTACGTAAAAAGTTATACCAAATTTGTCTTTATAGCTTTTTGTTATTTCTTGTATAAAAGGATATAATATAGTGTAAAATCAAAAACGTCAACTTTTCAATTTCACCTCGTATCTCTTCCTTAAATAATTTTATTAAAATTCCAACTACGCCATTTTAAGTTTCCCCAAAATCTAGCCCATAACACCTACGTTAGTTTTTAATGTATTTAGTATTAACTGAGATGATACGTTTGTTGTTGTCCATATTTTGTTGCAAAAAGCAGCAAAATACAGCCCTTAAAAATATATATACTTTTTCGACGATCCCTACTTGTCCCTTTCTTTTAAGCTATTTAGGCTAAAATTATTTGTCAAATAAAAAAACCATCCGATAATGTGAGGAGCACGTAAAAGCAGACATTATGTATTTTCCTTCCCAACTTGTATTTTCTTTGTCTTTAAATATGTCCACTTAGAATGTCATTTATTTAAATATATATATATATTTTTTACTATTTAGGGTTTTTATTACAATTTTTGTTATAACTAGATTTTCAGTGCGATTTTTAATATAGCAAGTGGTAAATAATTCGTACAATAGTGAATGGTAATTCTATTTTTTTATATATTTTGGTGTTTTGATAATAAAAATTAGAGTATGTCAAAAATATCCACCTTTTTTTTACTTTTGACACTAAAAAAAAATTGTTTCTAGGTATCTCCAGAAAAGCTTCGATGAGCTTCTAATTTTATTAGGAAGATCCGTCTTAGAACAGTTATAGTGCTTAGTGTCATGCAAAAAGTTTATTTCCTATCATTCGTTAATTATACCGCAACTCGTAGAAGAGTTCTTTTGGACCTCTGCGGACCACTGGGCCACCCCAAAATGTTTATCTGCAATAAGGTTGAACTGTCCAAACTGCCTGGCGACTGAGAAAAATCTTTCAATAGGCACCCAAGTAACCTAGTATATAAGAGACAGCTTTTACAAAATGACGAAAGTTAAGTTTCAATTTACATATTAACCTTTAGTACATGGTACCTGCCAAAGCTACTACGAGTCAAACTCCATAGTCTCCCATCGCTTCTACCTACGATGAGAGCATGCGTTAAGAATATTTTAGCTTTTACAAAATAACGAAGGTCTGCTGCTCACGGGCTCTTACTCTATATTTTTACATTTTTAGGGTAAAATACACAATGCTATTCCACATTCTTTATAAAAAAATCCAAAAATTTGTTGATGTTTGATGTCGTTCTTGAATCTAGAACTTCCATTTCATCCAAGACCATCCCTAAATTTTAAGCTTAATATCAAAAATATTTTTATAAACTCAAATATAACATTTCTTTGTGTTAAATTCTTTATTATCAAAGGAAAACATTTGTAAACCCAAACACAACATTTTATATTTCATTTTATATTTTTCAGGTGTTTTGAAAAGAAGTACAAAACATTTTTATAAAACAGGTAGACACCTAAAAAGAAACAATTCTCTGCGTATAAACTTGATGCGGTACGTGAGATAACATACAAGTCAGTTGGCTTAATAGATCTTGGCTTTGTTATAAATGTTACCTTTAGAAGTTGGTTGTCTAAGAAAGCTTTAGTTTGTGTTAACCTAACTAGGAGTGCTTGTGATATATTTGATAATATTTGCTTGAAGGTATAGAGTTAACCGGTGTCTATCGTATTAAAGCGTTTATATCTTTTTTTCTGGTAGAAGAGCAACAAAATTTTCTTGTGATAAGTTAGCTAAATTTTCATTTGTTTATTATAAAACGAATTTATAAGCAATTATTTTTTTTGTAATTTTTTTATTCTGTTTTCCTACTATTTCTTAGTACATAAAGAAATCAGTTCAATCAAAATCCAGTTATTATTCAAATTCAAATTCAAATATTTATTGATGAATGCCCATACAGGTTGTATTTTCACAAGTCAAAAGTTAAAAATTGTTAAATATAAGTTTAAAATAAGATAAAAATCTAAAAAGAAAAACATTACATTTATAAAAAACAAACATACTTTTAAAATCATTACAAATTGTAAGTAATTATTACAAAAACATTAAAACACAAACATATTTTTAAAATTATTATACATTTTTGAGAACACTAAAATTACAAAACACTATACACCCTATAATATGGACCTAATTTGACAGACAAATGCTTTATTATATTTATTCGCCTGACTACCTAAAATCTGATATTACTTATTATCTGATGTAAATAACTATACATTATTTACATCAGAACAACTTTACAAGTGCGGTCCCCGTTATACAGGGTGTTCGGAAAATGTGTTGGGAAATTTTAAGGGGTGATTCTGCAATGAAAAATAATATTGGTGTCCTTTGACAAAATGTCGAAATCTCCGTGGTTACCAAGTTACAGGGGTTAAAAGTTAAATTTAAACTTTTGTTTTTTGCCATATTGCATTATTTTTTAACCAATCTAGTTGACATTTGGCACACAATACCTTAATTTTTTTATTTTTAAGCACAATATCTTTTAGAAACTAAAATAACATTTTAAATGACTTTATTAATGTTACAGGGGTATTTAAAAGTTTTATAAAATTGATTGTAAAGTTCAATTAAAAATTAATTATTTCTACACAACATCATTTTTCAGCTGTAAACAAATGTGATCAAGGCGTGTTCGCCAAATTTTATTGATTACAAACTTTATTCTAAATATATATTTTTAATGACTTTTTCCTTAAAAATAAAAAAATAAAGGTAGTTTACAATTGGATAACAATCATTTTTGAACCCATATACATTTTTGGCCCATCTTGTAAACCCTATCCGTGTACAGTATGTAGTATCACGTTTTCAGAAGACACTCCTTATAAGTCCTTATATACAGTGCTTGTCTAAATTCAGGACCCCCACCTAACTTTTAAATTGTTTGGTAATTTTTTATGAAAATTTAAAAATTTTAGTAAGACAACATAAATGAAATTTTAGACAAGAAATGACAGATATAAATGTTAAAATGACAGCTGGGCGCCATTTTAGAAAGAAAAATTAAATGGAATGGCAGATCTTGTAGCACATCATTTTAAAGATCCTGACAAGTACTTTATAACCCCAAAATATAAAGTAAATGTCTTTACCCTTCAAAGATGGCGGTACTTTATAAATTACCTGAAAACTTATTTTGGATGGCCATATCTCCAAAACTAATAAAGTTAGATATACCTAATTTGGTATTTTCTTAAAGTTCTTTTAGATATCTTTTAAATAGTGATCCAATATACAGGGTGCGTTATTAAAAAATCTATACTTTTTGTCCTATCCTGTATAGTATCATCAATATAACCATTAAGTAAATCCCTAAAAGAGCTTTAAGAAAGTACCACATTATGTGTATCTAACTTTATTAGATTCGGAAATACGGCTATTTAAATAAGGTATTTAGGTAATTTTCAAAGTACCGCAATTTTCGAATAGGTAAAGGTATTAAATTTATATTTTGGGGTTATAAAATACTCGTCAAGAGCTTTAAAATGATGTCCCATAAGACCCCTTTTTCCATTTAATTTTTCTTTTTAAAATGGCGCCCAGCTGTCAGTTTAATATTTATATCTGTCATTTTCTGTCAAAAATTTGGTTTATATTGTCTCACTAAAGTTCTCAAATTGGCATAAAAAAATACCGAACAAGTTAGGAGGGGGGTCCTGAATTTAGACAAGCACTGTACATATATTTGATTTAAATATCTATATCTCGAAAGGGGTTAGTCTTGCTTACTTTAAAAATTAATCGATTATTAGAGTTCTTTCTCGAGTGTGCCTCTTCTTAGTATCCTTTAACAACTCATGGTAAAACCAAGGTTTTAAGCCTTTATGACCTTATCCTAGAATGAAAAATGTTTATTTTTACAAAATAATCCTTTTATTATTTTCAATGTTTTTTGTATTATTAGTTCCCAAATTATTTTAAATTATTTGCACAAATTAATATTAATAGTTTTTAAAAAGCTATTTCAAACCGAATAAAGATTTTAAATAAATAAACGTTTCCATAGGGTTCACAGTAATTGTATTCTGTGGTTTATCATTCAATAAATAACTAATATATTTTATTTTTCATTTTGGCGTATTTAGTTAGAGAATAAACCGTATTTGTTTTATGTACGAAAATGAATTTTGGTGGGGGTAGTAATATTATATTACATTATAATAAACAAAATCCATAAAATAAATCCATTACTACTAACATCTACAGTTTAAACAATTTGTGTAGATCGGCTTGATTAGATCTTTATTCAACTTCAATCTCAAGTAACTACGTAAAACTTTTTTTCGAACTGAATGGCATGACGTTTAAAAATGTATCTACAGAGTCATTTAAATTAAGTATCCACTATAAAAACGTACTGGTTTTCTTCTATCTATATGTGCAATATAACTTTGTTCAAAACATAAAATTGTTTAAAAATTAGTTGCACTTTTAACGCTGTTTGAGATTAAACGTTAAAAAAGCAATTGAGGGGTGTTTATAAAGAAATGTGTCCACATTTTATCAAAAACCGTTTTATGTCAATTTTAATATACAGGGTGTCCGAAAATTACGAGTCAGGATTTCGGTTGTCGATTTTGCACAAAAATTAATGCAACAAACTTCCTGCAATTTTTTGTAAACCCAAAATAAACGGAGATACAGGATGTTAGAATTTTTTTTTTAATAACTTTTCTCTGTCAAAACCTATAATACAATGTAATAACTTATTTCCATATAGAGCAAAGCGTTTATTTTCAAGGCTTGCTTTGGTAATTTAAAAAACCAGAATTTCTAATTTAAACCTACGTTAATGTTTAAAATCGTTTTTCTTAAAAACCGTTTATTTTAACCATAAGGCCTTTTAAAAGATATTTTATTGCTCTTTATTAATTTTATATCTTAGGCATGTGAGCCCATTCGGTGTAACATTAGAAAATAATTTGGCTTGCCGCAAAACAAATTCTATTAACTATTTTTTTGTCTTTAAATACCGGTTTACGCAACAAACGTGACGGAACAGATTTATTTTTTTATAGGTTTTTTTTTAAGTATGGAACGGATATTTTAAAAAATAAAAGATGACTGTGGTCTTTTAAAAATGCTATTAATTTGTTGCAGGGTAAAAGTACGCATACGTGCGCATTCTTTATTCTTTGTGATTCACATCTTAAAAGTAATTTTGTCATCAAAACCACTTATTTAATTGTAATTTCAATTGGTACAAAACGTGCATATTTAAACACTTATTTGTAAATACAATAAAAACAATAATATAAAAGGTAGACTTATTGCCTTATTTGCTGTAGCTGAATATTTGTTTATAAGATTTCACTAGAAAATAAAAACTTGCGCCACACTATCTTCTGGTATCAAGCTATGGATCCAAATAATGGCCACACTAGTTCAGTAGAACGTTCTAGTCGTGCATCATTGACAGGGTTGTCTGTTTTACACCCGCAATGTCATATTTTGCGGTGCGCACCATAACCCTACTTTCCCTTTTCCGAGTTAATTTCAACTTTCTTGTAACGTAAATCGCAATATTTTAAGTTTACCATTATCCAGTTAAATTTTGGCTTATTACTTACGTATAACAGGACCCCCTGTATACCTTGAGAACTCACCATCTTAAAGTAATATATATTTTTTGCTTGTCACTTTATTATATTATCTGATTTCTCGTTTCCGCTTTTCCGTAGAGATATTATTTTTGTATATTTGCAGCAATTTCTCTTGCTTTGTGCGTATAATTAAAATTGTTATTTGTTAAATGAAATGTTAAAAATTTAATACAACCATGAAGAATTTTAAAATAGAAAAGAATTTTCTTATAGTATGGCGATTTCCACGGCAGTAATAAATTTTTCTTTTGTCCGAACTAGCGACTTCGCGAAATGTAGTAGTCGTAAAAATAAAAACTTTTAAAGTTTTCTCGAATTAATCCGAGAAAATAAAGAAAAATAAAGATGTCTTTCAGGAAAAAAGGTTTTTAGTCTGCTAACGTTTAAGTGGGCTAGATTTATAGTAAGTAAGAATGGACGAGGAGGTGTGGTTGTCATTCTTTTCGACTTTTTTCTTTAAAAAAATGCAAAAAATTCTTTACATTAATATGCCAACAAGCAAATTATTTTGTCCTTATATCTTTTAGGCAATGATAGACGTTACGAAAATATTTGGGTTGTTTTAAACACAAATAATACTGGTACTATTTTGAAAGTAAAGAGAATAGAAAAAACTTTTATTTTAAATTTACTGCTTGCTTATAAGCATCACCAAATGAAAAAATTATTTCATTCTAAGGCTAAACATGCGAAGTCAATTTGCAAAGATATATTTTAAAATCTAAGGTTTTTATAGAATAATTTTTAAACTTAATTTTATAAAAAAAAATCTGCAATTTCTTAACTTATTATTATGGTTAAGGATTTTTTTCCAATACGGACCAAAAATTACATACTTCCAATACGTTTTTTTTAACTCGAATAGTATGTTGTGTAACATGTAAAAAAGCAATATATTTAAAAAGTGAAAATCCAAAGTTGACAAAACCTGTATGCCAAATTACATTTTTTACCTATTTCTTTAATTTTTGGGAATTTCGGTCGTCAGTGAAATTTGCACCACCAAGAATCCCAACATCAGAGATCAAAATAATTCTTTAATTTTTTAAGGCAATAAAATAATATTTGTTTTATTATAATACAAAAAACAAACAAACTAGTAAAAGTGATTTTTTTGTATAAAATTAGGTCAGTTTGCTTTATAACCATGGGCCAAAAAGTCAACCATTAGGGAGATGCCGCGGTACAAAAATAGCAAAAAAATTACGTTTTTTTATCTCAAAAACAAAAATTGCTAGAATAATAAAATTTTACGAAAATATTGCCATTATAAAAATATACAGTTTCTAAAAATTCTGTTTTTTTTTCAGTAAACTTACCCATTTCAAATTTTAAAAAATAAAATGTAATTCATAGCGTGTCGGGACGAAAAAGTTATTTTATTAAAAAAAAATTATCTTATCTGCTGTCATCTATTAGGGTATTTGTAATTTTTCTTTATTTGACATTACTTGATAGTTTAAACACAATCCTTATTTTTTGTTTTTTTTTTTCTCGATATTTCTCTACTTGTTGAATTCAACACTTGACTCCATGTTTATAAAGTAAACTACCCTTTATTTTGAGCAAAAAATCATAAACTAGAAGTTTTAGCATTTGTTTAGATGCACATACATTATAATTTTACAATAAAATAGGTTATTACGGTATTGTGTATTTATTGTTAATTTATTTTGAGGTAATAGTCCGTGCCCAAAATCGTAAGGGTTACAGTCACGTTACCTACCTAGTCCCATAACCAAAACATGTGTTTTATTCTTATGGTTTCATGATTGTTACCCTCAGCATTTTTGGCAAAATTTTTAAAAATTGCATGTAAAACATTGTGGTAAACTTGTTCGACAAAAAGTATTTGACATTAACAGGCTTAGCATGAAGTCTATTTAAATACTGGTCCAGGGACTATAAGCGCCTGCGTAAAAATGCGTATCTCCTTACTCATTACACAATATACTTTTTTGCCATTGCCACACCAAAAGCATAAAAAACAAAAAGTTGCTGTTTTCCAACAAATAGAACACGAATACTAAGTAAAATAAAACAATAATTTTCTCTTAGTTATGCTAAAAACGTAAAACCGCTTAAATTTTATACGATTTTAAAGAAGTCACGATTCGTGGAAATTTGTTCTGATAATTAACGGTATTTTCTTTTGAAACGGAAAAACGGTATTGTCAGCGCCGATGCAGTTAAAAGATATAACGCCTTTTATAATGTATTTTAGTCAGCCTTTGGGGATTCGTTTTACTTAAGTTTTTAAAGAGATCCGTCTTGTTTAAAAAGAGAGTTTAAAAATTAATTTTCCTTACTTTGTATTATATACGAACAATAAATTGTGTACGTTTAGACAAAGAATGATGACTTAAGAGCAGAAGTTTGTCTTTATAAAAATAAAATAACCCAATAGAATAGAGTAAGATACCACTAAGTTTATAAACCTTGCACAAATTCAATTAAATTTTAGGTTATTAAAACAACAAAACATGTCAAGCTTCTTGATAAATTGGATATCTTTAGACACTTACATCAATTATACAGCATGCCTTAAAAAGTGTGAGAGACCATAGAAAACTCTAGTTCTTTAAAGGGGACACCCTGTATATTATTGTATTTTTTAATTTCTCAGAAAATACTATATATTTTTTAGGTCCTGGGTGGTCGGTAAGTAATTGGCCAAAATTTATGTGTAGAGCTTTACTGCACTTTATTGTAGTCCAAAAACACTACTAGTACCTCTTTTACTTCGGTGAAGAGTTTAATTTTGCCCCAACGTTGTCGATTTTGAATGCGCCTCGTTATTGTCGAGAATGTTTCCTACCTAGAGGCAGCTTTGCCACACGCAAATAGATCTGGTACTCTATCGCGATCCCATCTTGGTTTTTATATGGCACCACCACGAAAGTACAATCTTTCAAATAAAAAATAATATTTAAAATCGGTGCACAAATGTCGGAGTAATTGGTGTACATACATTAAAAAAACACGCACTTCCGCGGTGGTCCCACAAAAAAAAACCCAGTCAGGATCGCGAAAGAGAAAGGTAGGTACTAGACTTATTTTTCAGGCAAAGCTGCCTTTAGTAGATATATGCTACCTATGCTCTATGCTGGATATTTGAACAATCTAGGTACTAATGTTAAAATATTTTATTTGTCATGTCTTTGTCATTTAGCTAATAGTTTATATTTTTATTTTTTTTTAAATTGTATAATTGCGTATATTTTATTTTTGTAGGTAGGTAGACAAAAGTACTTTTGTCTTAAAATTTTAGAATCTGCAAAGCTCGATTTGTGTGCCAAATATCAACTGAATTTGTTAAAAAATAAATGCAATATGGGGAAAAAACCACAATCAAAATTGAACTTTGACGGCTTGTAACTCGAAAACGAATGACATTTTGAAAAAAATTATATAAAGTTATACCCTTATTTTGTCAAGATAATCACCCCCTTAAGTTTTGTGATCGATTTTTAAATCACCCTGTATTACACTATCAAAAAGTAATAAATTACTTTATTATTAAAGTATAAAAAGTTAGAAAACTAATTTTTATCAAAATTTTAAAAGAAAATTATTTCTCGAGGTTGCCTAAACGCAAAAGGTTACGTAAAATTGGTAAAAATAAATAATTTATTTCAAAATATCAATAATTTAATTAACTATAATAAATGTATATCAAATCAATTAAATAAACCTTAATTTGCATTCATAAAATTAATGTGACACGGATAAAGACAGCATAGTAGGCCTACCCAGTAAACAACCATCGATTATAAAAAAACGTTGGTATGTTTTATATCGATAAAGGTGAGATTATTTTTCAATACAAATACCTGAATTGAATTTATTGTATTTGTTAAAATTATAATTATTTTATAATATTAAATAGCAAAAGGGTTTATATAAAAAAAATCGGCTCGAAGGACTATTAAATGTTTGTAATTAACATTTTTTAATCTACTTTGGTTTAGAAAAATTTGATTTAAAGTGGACTAAATTTTTATGGCACGACGCGGTACCCGGGTACGAGAGAGCCTTAGGCGACAACACTGGCCCTTTAACAGCTTCAAAGTCGTACTGATTTTTATTCAAGGTTTGCGAGCCCATAAACCTACTATATAGACTTAGACCAAGCTAAAAAACGCGGTAAACAAATAGGCGTAGAAAAATTAAGAAATAAATAAAAATTCCTTCGGCAATTTAATGATTATTTACAAAATAATTATAATTAATACTTATATTATAAAAATAAAAGTTAGTAGAAAAGAAATATATATCAAGTACACAAAAGAAATATGCGTGCACGGAACACCATATGTTATTACCAGACTTCATTAAAAAAAATATATTTAATATTTTTTAATTTTTGGTAATCTTTATTTATCTTTTTAAAGTCGGTTTATTTTTATTTTTAATTTTTTGTTAATATTTAATGCTTCTTATAAGTATAACATTTTTGCACAACAGTTTATTTTACGACTTACACTTGTACGTTCTTGGTTAAGTATTTAAAGCACTCCGGAACAGCAAATAAAAAAACCATCAAAAAATAAAGGGCACCGAAAACATACATTATTCCGCCCAAGCTCGTATTTTTCCGTAGCCTTTAAGTATGCTCACTTAAATTATCGTTTTTCCTAATTTTCCTTATTCAGGATTTTTCCTAAAATAAGTGAGTTCTTTTTACCAAAGAATAAAAGATAGGGGCTCATTATTTGTGATCTTGGGACCTCTCTTTTCTGACCCTCTAAAGGATAAGTTAAATTTATAACTTCATAAAAAATGCCCGCTTGAACAAATGGGTTTGGAATACTGAATTGTTCTCGAGAAAAATATTTAAAACATGAGTTTAAAAAAACATAATCAATACTTACATGAATGTTACTTTTTATTGGTAATAAATCTGTTTTCTTACCTGAAAAAATAAAAAAAATGTTACTAATTTTGCAGGAATAAAGTATTTAAGAAGAAAAAATATCGCTTATACGAAAGAAAAGTGTCACAACTCAAAAAGAACTTTTTTAGGCGGAACAAAAATGATTTTTAGATCAAAATTTAGCAGTGTTTTTTTAACCGTAAATTTAAAAATTTTCAAATTAAAAACAAAAAACATGAATAAATATCTGTTTTTAATTGTGTAAGTAGCAAAAGCAATAAACTATTAAATCTGATTTCACAAAGAAAAAAGATTAAAATTTTGACTTATGTCACTTTTCTTTTAAAATATTGGGAGTTTTTTTCTTAATTAATATAAGTTTTAACTTGAGAAATGAATAATTTTACAAAGACTCATAAAATGGCAAATATCACTTGGGATTACAATTTTTATTAAATAATGACATCAGTCCTTTCTTCTTTTTTCTGATATCCATAATTGAGTTTTGTAAGCTTTTTTAACTTTATAACTGAGAAGTGTTATCGTTCTAAAATAGCGGGCAAGTTATTAATTTCATCGATAAAAAATATGCCGAATTTATGCGCTAAATGTCAAATGACGTCTCGGCGTGCATGTTCCGATAGATCCAATGGATGTTTTTATTATTACTATCGCTTGAGAAAAGTATTTTTTGTTGTAATAATAACAAGTTCCATTTTTCTTTAAACCCTGAATTTTGTGGTTTAAAATTTTAAAGAACATTCAAAGCTTAACCTTACTTTTTGTACAGATGCTAAATGTCAATCTGTTCTATTAGTCTCAAAGTTCGATAAGCCCGATGAGCATTTGAATTAAAGTGTGCATTTTATAAAAAGCTTTGATGGAATCCATTTGGCTCTTCACCAGTAGTTTAAAAACGATGTAGTTTTAAAAAGTGTTTTTCGGTAAATATACTCTATAAACAGGGGCTTAAGCTCCCCAAAAACCAGAAGCTAGTTGCGCCACTGCCATCAATGCAATTAAAAATTTGTCCAAAGATACTTAACCACCAAATGAATAATGACACGATCGACATTTGGTAAATATAAAATTAAGCATCTATGCGAAACTTTTTGGTAAAAGATAGGAGCCAATTAAACAACAAAACGAAAATTATGCATTCTTTAAGTTATTTTATTTTTTTTCGGATAAGTGATATGATATTTTTAAAATTAATAACATCCAAAATGTTCGTAAGCGGTAGTGCCAAACTGCTGTGGTTAAATTTTGTGTTTAAACTAAGTAAAAATGTTCATGTAAATAAACAAGCGTCCGCGAAGGACCTTTCTTAATCCCTATAAAAAGTGGCTTTAGGATAATTTTTAAAAAATATTTGCTTGTAGATCTCGAATTCCTAATTAAATGCTTCTATGGGCACAATGTCCCATCTCTCTAGTTTTAGAGTTAAAGAGTTCATGGCTCTTTGAGATTTTAAGTATCTCCTATGATTTTAATTTATTTTTATCTTACCCAAGATTTATTAAGACATATTTTGATGCTTATATAGGCATAAAGGCTATATTGTAGAATAGCAAAATATATGAAACAATCTTCTATATATTATTTTCTATGATATGGGAGTCGAAACATATAAAATTATTATTAAGTTGCATAAAATGCAGAAACCTAAAAGATGTCATTACCAATAATGAAAAGATAACGAACGATTAGATTTTATTATTATTTTTAGACTATTATTGTCCAGACTTAGACCATAGATTATATAGTTTAGTTTACAAGTTTTATTACAAAACGGTAAAAACCGCAGTTTGCTATTGCATTTTATTAAAGGGTAATAACGATTTGAAATTTACCAAGAAAATGCTTAAATTGAGCAGCAGTTTACATTCAAACATTTTGGTACTAAAAGATCTTTACAAAAAATGTTAAAACATTCGTAAATTAGACTATTTACTGAAATAAATGTCTAATTCTGCTCATTTCACAATTTTTCCTGCAATTTACCCCGCTATTCACTGTAAATCCTATAAGTCGGCAGTTTTAGTTTTCTATAAATTCCTATTAGGGAATATTTTGTAATTGCAGCATTTCAAGCAAATTCAGCGACATTTTTATCAGTAAAAAGCGTTTTTAAGAAAATACGAAGCTATAAATTGTATTTAGAGAACCAGCACAAATTTTATTTTAACGAAAAAAAAATAAGCATTTTTATTTTTAATCTTTTTGGGTAAGTAAATTCGCCGAAAATGTGTCCTAATTTTCCCTATTCAATATATTTTTTTAATAATAAAGCCCAGCGTAAGGCTTTGGACATAATAAAGGATAAAATATAAAGGCTGAATATTTGCACTTGCAGGAACATCTTATTATTTCGACCCTTTTGGTCGTCTTAAATATAAATGCCTTTATTTCCATTCACCCTTCTCCGGCTTCGTCCGACAAACTGCTTTAATTAAATAATCCCTTTAATTGTTTTTTTCTTAGAAATAAAGGTATTTTTTATAATAAGACACAGTTAAATCAAGGCTAGAGACGTAAGCGTATCTGTTTCAAATGACAGCACATGCGCATGATCATAATAAATTTTCTCGTCGTAAGGAGATACGTCCCACGTAATGCTACGGATTTCTACTTACGTTCAAAACGCAACCTAACGAGCCGAACATTCCAACCTATTAAACCGAACAGACACGATTAGATACCGATAGCGTATTGTTTACATGTTTTAATTTTAATAAATGAACAAAAACAAATAAATAAGGTTATATATGGTATGAAGGTTGTTGCTAATTGTCTTTCAAGTTTATTTTTAACAAGTTTAAAAATACTCAAAAATAAGCCTTACACGTCTGCCGTCTTCCTTTAACTTTATTATAACCGTATGGAGTAGGATTAACGTAACGTATACTTCTGCGTTTACGCACATACGTCGGTCACATGCGTTAACATCTTTGGTCTTGATTTAAGTAGTGTTGGGCGATATATCAATAACCGCGATATTTCACCGGTAAATGGAAAATTACTGGTGCTGCCAGTGATTTACTTTTTGCAAATACGGTGATCAGTGATCGAAGCAAATACTGCAATCGGCATCGACTGGACACGCATTGGATGATCGCTGATGGCTAGTGTTTGGGCGATATATCAATAACCGCGATATTTCACCGGTAAATGGAAAATTACTGGTGCTGCCAGTGATTTACTTTTTGCAAATACGGTGATCAGTGATCGAAGCAAATACTGCAATCGGCATCGACACGACACGCATTGGATGATCGCTGATGGCTAGTGTTTGGGCGATATATCAATAACCGCGATATTTCACCGGTAAATGGAAAATTACTGGTGCTGCCAGTGATTTACTTTTTGCAAATACGGTGATCAGTGATCGAAGCAAATACTGCAATCGGCATCGACACGACACGCATTGGATGATCGCTGATGGCTAGTGTTTGGGCGATATATCAATAACCGCGATATTTCACCGGTAAATGGAAAATTACTGGTTCTGCCAGTGATTTACTTTTGCAAATACGGTGATCAGTGATCGAAGCAAATACTGCAATCGGCATCGACACGACACGCATTGGATGATCGCTGATGGCTAGTGTTTGGGCGATATATCAATAACCGCGATATTTCACCGGTAAATGGAAAATTACTGGTGCTGCCAGTGATTTACTTTTTGCAAATACGGTGATCAGTGATCGAAGCAAATACTGCAATCGGCATCGACACGACACGCATTGGATGATCGCTGATGGCTAGTGTTTAGGCGATATATCAATAACCGCGATATTTCACCGGCAAATGGAAAATTACTGGTGCTGCCAGTGATTTACTTTTGCAAATACGGTGATCAGTGATCGAAGCAAACACTGCAATCGGCATCGACACGACACGCATTGGATGATCGCTGATGGCTAGTGTTGGGCGATATATCATTAACCGCGATATTTCCTTCGGTGAATGAAAAATCATTGGCGCCGATTGAAATATGATATACCTATGAATTATTATTTAAAAATAATATGTGAAGGAAAACAGTGATTTAAGCTGATATGATATTTATATTGTTTAGACGTGGAGGGTGGCGGGTACCGCCAAGCGATGTGAAAGACTGTTTTCCAAAGCCGCGTTAATATTAATCGACCGTAGAAATAAATTAAGTGCAAAAAAGCTGAAAACTTTCTTAAAGGTAATTTTTTATTTTTATTGGGAAAAAAAGTAAGCTACATTTTGTTTTATTTTTATATATTTAAAAGATTTAAAATTTTTATTTTTTAATATGCGTTTTTGTTTTGCTTTAAAAAGTTTTTTATTTTATATTTTTATTTTTTTAAATTAAACTTAAGTTAAAAATGTTAAAATGGTGTTTGATTAATAAGAAATGGGTTTTTTATTTTTGAAAGTAGGTAATGAATAAACCCTAAAACTTGATATTATTTTTACATAATAATATTGCAATATATCACAGGTTGTTGTTGTTACATCTTATATAAAAATGATTATTTGAGTTACGAGCCCAAAAAATTTAGTTTTCGTAATATTACTGTTAATTTAATTTGCAGCATATTAGTTATTTTTAAAAAATAAATAAATATTATGCTGCATGTCAATGAAAACCGATAAGAGCTGCATAAAGAATATATTCGTATTCGTTGTCAGACACCGAGCTGTTTTTATATTTCCATTTTTAGTTAAATATTTATGTATATTCAAGTCACTGCAGTGATTGAAATTACTGTTTAAAATCACGGTAATTTAGAAATCACTGTCGCCGTTTCACCGGTTACCGAAAAATCACCGTATTTTCCAACACTAGATTTAAGAGTCTTATCTCTTTAAATAACTGTATATAATATATTTATGTTTTATTTAAATATATTAAATCATTACTCTTTGACGAGACAGTTTTTGATGCCATAAAAAATATTCACGAAAATATTTCGAAAATGGCTATTCGGAGCGAGCATTTCTTAAAGAAAAAATATAGGTAAGGTGTTTTACTGACTAAATGAACTAAAAAACACAAAAAAATTTAAGACGTTTAAGAAAAATTCAGTAGTTGGCGTCTCGAGTTCACATATTAAAGTTAATATCGTCCATCACAACCCAAAGCATCCTTGATTCTATTCTCTCTTGCCCATTGTCGGGCTGTGGGGGATCTATCGCTTTTTTATAGGTACTTCCATGGGTTCTGCTCTGAAGAATTGTCCAGTATAATTCCTCCACTCTTGGTTCCCAACAGAGAAACTCGTGGTTCCGCGCGTATGCATCCCCCCAGGCCCCGAACTTCTTACTTTGTTCGTTCTTTTATCCCCAAAGTTTCTAGAATGTAGAACCTGCTGCCCGCGGAGGTCTTTCCTTTTCCCCCGAATCTTTAAGTATTTAAGTCCCGTGTCAACAAACTCCCTCTTACCTCGCTTAAGACACCCACGGTACGTTTGTATTTAGGCTTTTAGTCTTCGTGGTTTGTCCAAAGATAAAAAAATCTTTTGTTATGTTACTTATCAAGTTTAGGTTATAAATTTAAGACCCAAAGGAGAAAAAAAACTGATCCTTACCTTTTCGTTTCTTTTGTAAACTGTTTCTTATTTAAGGCTAGATTAAAAGTCTACAAGAACAAAATACAATAGGTACCTGATTTTATTTTAAATAACTTTATCGCGTTTTTTTTTATTATTTACACATCTTATGAATCTTATTTCAAAAACAAAACCGAAATGTTCTACATATATTCCTTAAACAAATAAAGTGTCAGTATCACGATCAATTTTCAAAAACATCTATATGCATAAATCCCCGATGGAAACATGCAAAACTAAAGGTAGTTATTTTCAATTTGTTTGACAGCATCAAAACCTCATTCGTTGGGATTTCCTGAATAAGGAATATGATTATTTACCATGCTTTAGGCAAATCCTGCACTGTGTCTGATCTAATAGACTACCATTTTTCGCGAGATTTCGTTGTGGAAACTACGTACCGAGAACATTTTATAAACTGCTACCAGGATGGAATTTGTAGTATTTTAGTTTTTAGTTTTGCCTTTTAAAGTCACAAAAATATTAATATAATAGTTAAAGTCACTAATAACAAAAAAATTTCCTTGAACAGTCGGGAGAAACATTTACAACAAACAAGATTGTCGAAAAAAAAGACAAATATTGTTAAAATTACATTTAGTGGGGTCCATAAGTCAGCCGCCCTCCCCCCTTTTCTAACTTCTGAACTATTTGTTATTTATTCATGAAACTTGGAACGATTATTTATGACCAAGGTTTGCTCGTAGATGGGAGGTTGGGTAGATAGGACTCTGTAATACTTTTAATAAAACCTTAGACAAGCGCTATCTGTTAACGGCGGGAATAAGCATCGTGCAAGTATGTTCAGAAATTAATGGTGCGTTCAGTCATTCTTCCTTGGTATCGTAGCATACGTTCTCGTATACAGAGTGGATTTTAAGTAAGAACCCCTGTCAACTTTTGATAAATGGTTCATAAAATTTCAGGTAGTTATACAGTAGGGACCTTAAGTTCTCTATAATATCGATAAAAATGCCAAAAATATAATTAAAGCTGTAGATATATTTAGTTTTATTTGCAGTTTTTTGATAGAACGAAAATATATTGGGCCATTTGTGTAGTAGGTAAGTCAATACTAAATATTTACTTGTTTATCTGACTATCGGCTAAAAAACAAATGGTCGGTTTAAATGTTAAACTTGCCAAGCAACATGGTGCAGGAATTCTTATGATCTAAACGATTTTATACAAAATATGTGATAAAAATAAAAAGAAAACCCGTCCGTTTTTGTTAATATATCAATGAGGCTTTATTGAATTTATAACTTATATGTATTATCCTTATTTTAACAATGACAGCTCTAAATTTTAAGGTGACAGCTGGATGCCATTTTGGATTTTTTTTTAATGGAAAGGAGGGTCAGTGATACCCTATTTTAAAGCTGCTGACGAATACATTATGACCCCAGAACATAAGGTCAGTACCTTCACATACTATTTAATGGACCCCAGAACAGAAAATCAGTACCTTCACATATTATTTAATGGCGATACTCGAATAATTACATGAATGCCATATATTTAGATGGCCATATTTCCGAAACTAATAAAATTAGATGTAATTAAAGTGATAATTTCTTAAAGCTCTTTTAAGGATCTTTTTTATGGTGTTATAATATAAAAGGTGTTTAATAATTTTTATTGTAACCTGAATAATATTACCAATATGACCATTAAAAAGATCTTTAAAGAAGCTTTAAGAAACTACTACAATAATGACATCTAACTTTTTTAGTTTCAAAAATATATATATGGTAATTAGGTTATTTATAAAGTACTGCTATTGTGTTGTAGGTAAAGGTACTCGTTGTGTTTGGGTTGTAAAGTACCCGTCGGGAGCTTCAATATTTAAAAAAATTACTTTACCCCCTTTTTTTAAATATATCACAACTGCGCAGTGCTGTTTACTTCATATTTAGAGCTCTCAGTGATGTGTCAAAAAATTTAGACCCTGGTTTTAAATTATCATTTTAAGTCTCATAAAAATATACTGAACTGTTAAAAAGTTGGGACTGAGTAACGGGCTATAGACATCACTATATAAAAAAATAAAATTAAAAATTCATAGAAATATGCAGCATAATTTCCTAATACCTGAGGTTAAATTGATTTGTTTTACCGTAAAAAACTTTCAATTATTGGCCATAAAAAACTAGAAGTTTATAAAAAGTAGCTTTTATATTTTAGAAACAACAAGAATTCCTTAAATTTTTTTACCGCAATTGGAAAACGCTTTTTAAAATAAAAGGTATGTCGTAATTACTGTTGTTAAAATATTAATTTCTGGCTATGCTGTTAAATATTTTGTTATTAATAACTCCAACATTAGATTTAACTTCAAAACAAATAAAAAAAAATAAAAAACAGCTGTACAATAAAATCGTCTTCATTTGGTGGAAGATTCGGATTTAAAATTTACAGGAAATATCGATCCTCATGTTATTGATCCCGTTGCGATTTCAGAGAACCTAAATAAAAATATTTTAAATCTTGAAAAAACAAACTTTATAAAAAAGATTTGTTTTGTAAAGCAAGTAATTACCAAATTGACTTTAAATAACCCATTTTGACGTCAAAATATAGTAATTTTTAGATAGTATTATAATATCTAATTTGGAACTAATGCCCGGTTTTACAATTGCGAGTTTAGTTTAGGATCAGTTTAGCGCAACTAGCGGTTAAACCTTTTCATTTAAAATATATTTACTAAGGGTAAATCGTTATACGGAATCCGATTCAACCGATCGCATAAAACCTAATCCAACAAAAAATTGCCATATACAAGTTTCGGATTTAGTAGGGGATTGGATTGAACGCCATAACAGTCAATACTGTTTTTTAAACGATTTGAATTAAGTTTATATTTGTACGATATTTACGGTGCTGAAAAAGATTTGAAAAATGATAGTTAGGTAAAAAATAGCTAATAAGTGTAGAAATGTAATAGTGGAAAATAAAATAAGCTTAAATATTTGCTAAAATATTGTGATATTGTTTCTTAGTAGTTTGCGTTATTGTTTTGTCTAAAATATACCACAAAAGTAAGATTAGAAGTTTATTTTTATTTGTTTGATTTCTTTGTCATTGTATATTCTTTTCTTCGTTAAATTTAAAAGAATTTTGACTGCTAGACAATAACCCAGACATTTAAAAAATTGTCTTCTTATCATCATGTCAAAACAAAATTCCTGTCGTCGTATTGTATCCCCATCCCTTAGTTCTTGATGTCTTTCATATTTGTATGAAATGTATTTATGCCTTTTCAAAATCCGGAGCACTTGATTTTTTCCTATGATATCCTGAAGTGTCCTTGTACTCATCTTCCCTTCATTTTCTTCCACGTTCAATAAAATTTCCAAGTCTCTATCATCTCTTACATTTTCTTCTCTTTGATACTCCCTAGCTTCACATCTGCAGTTATTTATCACTGTGCCTTTGGTCTCAAATTTTTTGATAGTCCTATCGACTGTTAATTTTCCGGGTATCGGTCTATTCGGATACTGAGCAGCGAACATATCTGACACCTTTTGGTAACTATTTCCTTGATAGTACCATTTAATCATCAATATTTTTTCTTCAGTAGTATAACTCATGGTTAATCTTTTCACTCTAAAATTTTTTGATAATAATAAAGCACTAGATTTCAAAATGACAACGTTAAGTCACTCTAACTGGTATTTTTATTGTTGTTCATAATTATGAGGCGATAATAATGTAACAATTTTAAAAAAATATATAAGCATCTAACTAGCATACGGGTTAACCGAAAAATCTAAAGTTTTTACCATGGACGTAGATTTGCATGCTCTTTAATAAACTTTCATAGATTTTTTCTCTAAAATAATTAGGGAGCCAATAATTGACCCCATTAAAAATTACATGGGATTTCCTATGTCCCGCCCGGCGATGCATCACCGGTAGATGAGTTCATGTACCAATTGAGTTTAACTGAACCTAAACTAAACTCGCTGGGCATTAGTGTATAAACCAGAACTAACCAAAACAACCAAAAATCCTTATGAAACAATACAGTCCACACCTGCACGCAGATACGAAACAAATACAACGGAATTTAAAGAGAATGTTTCGAGAAAAATCGTATGTATACAAAACATGCACTCTCTGTAAATTTCTTCTTATTTGCTTATATAAAATGCAGCGTCTTGTCTACATTCGCAAACAGACACAAAAACAATTTGTATAAATGGAAGAAGAGCTGACAATATCTCTTAGAATTTCAATTATTAAAGTGGGTTTGGCACATTTTCACAATTGTGGACATTTGTCTTGTCTCATATTTCCTTAGAGCCTCATTTTTTAATCCTAAGCATATGTGTTTGCTACTTTTAAGAACATTTGTATTTTGTTTCGCAATAACATAAAACAAATATTTTTATAGACAACGTTTTAACAAAAAAGTTTTTCGAAGTATTAGTACATTTTTAAACCAACCTCTCTTTGATAGGCATTTTTTTATATTAAAGATAGTAAGTCCTAAGTATTTTTAGGGAAATATTAAAATGCTGCTCTTGATATATTTGAAGCTTTGGACCAGGTTAATGCCTTAGGGCTCAGCACTGGCACCAACTTTGTTTCTTCTTCACATCAACGCTCTTTCCTCTTTTTAAATCAATTTCATTTATAGTTTTGCTGACAATACTGGTCTTCACTACAGTTTTAGGGTTTATAAATTAATCTCAAAGTCTCCCTGTCGAAAAATGCAAATAGAACCGAATAGGAATTTGGCATTCAATCCTATTCGATCTTGGTCGGTTTTTGCAATGGAATGAATGTGTTTTCTATTCGGATTTATTTTATGTTCCTATTTAGTTTTGTTTAATCCTATTCATTTCTTTCATGACTATACGTTTTCGTTTGTTCCTATTCGAATCTATTTGTGATCCTTTACTACCAAAGTGTTTGTTCCTATTTGGTTTTATTGGTGTCTATACGCATTTGTTTTTTTTTATTTATTCCTATTTGGTCCTATTTATAGGATTTTTATTTGATTGTATTAGTTCTTATTTAAAGTAATCCGGATCTATTTGCGCCTATATGAATATATTCTGCTTTTTTAGTTGTTTTTGTTTAATCCTATTCAGTTCTATTGCGACTATATATTTTTGTTTGTTCCTATTTGAATATATTTAAACCTATTGACTTGAAAAGCAAACGGTGGTGAATTTTTTTTACATTTAGTATTGTGTTGGGAAGGGAGCCAAAAATCTTGTTAATTTAAGGCATGTAAAACATAGATCAAGCTTTTTCAAATGCATTTCACCTCGTTTTAAAGGCCCTTAATTCTTTACCTAACACATTTTTGTTTCTAAAATTCATACATTTAACAGATCTTTTCTGTAAAAATTCTTGCAATTTGGGTAAAATTGTAACTGATATAAGTATACTGCAATTTCTCTAGTTTAATGCAATCAATGAATAAAAATCTGCGATTTAAGGCTATTATTTGGTTAATTTGGTATCATTTTTACCAAAAATAGGACCCATGCTAAACGCCAAAAACGAAAATTAGGTTTTTACTCACAAATCGCTGCACACTGCAACGTGGATTTTTCAGAGATAACTTTTAGTTTTATTTTGTTTTTGGTCAATGGATAAATGGCTATTAGGTGGTCCAAATTAAAAATAACATTTTAAAATATAAGCTTATTAGGTGTAACAATTAAAAAGTTTCTCAGAGGACCATTTTGTCATCAAAATGATTAAATTCATATTTAAAGTGCCATTATCTCGAAAAACAACATTTTTAGCTTTTCTGGAGGCTTATGGCTTGTTTTATTTTCCGTTTTGGTGTGTCTATGGTAATAAGTACTTTATCTAATAATACCAAAGTAAATAACTTCTTCTTACTCCAATAAAAACAAGTTTATTATTTTTGTTATATTAAGTAAGAACTTGCTGATGCAATATGTGTAAGCACACAGAAATTTAAATTGTCAATGTCTACAGGCGTAAATTTTGATAGGATATTTCAAATGTTTTAAATAACTAATTAGATTTTGGAGAGCTGAAATCTTAACATCGTAAAGTAAAGCACTAACATACGTTTTCATAGAAACTTTAAGTTGCAACTTTGTTTATCCGCAATGACATAATCTTATTTAGCAGAAGTGAGATGCATAGTAAAGCGGATTTCAAGTCGGTTTAAGGATTTGTTCTTAGAATGGGAGTTAAATTATAAGCAGCTTACGTTTTAAGTCATAATTTAGTGTTTTGAGTGTAGACATACTAAGTGAAAAACAAAAGAAAACACTTTTTATTATATATTTATAAGCTTTTTTAAGTAATATTTCAAAAGCTTATTAATGTTAAGTACAAATTACACAATTTTGGGGATAACTTTGTTTTATAGTAGTAGGGATTCCACGATGGTAAATGGGGATTTATTCGATCGTCATAAAACCCTATTGGGTTACAAAGTTTAGGTGTAATGTATACCTTTTACCGGTGGGCGAAGTGGTTATAAATTTTAAATATGTCAAAAATATATATATTTCGGCCCGCGGAAATCGTTCGAATCGTATCGAATTATATATTTTCGATATTCCTGATGTTTTCTTTGGTCAGCGATGGTAAATAGGGATTTATTCGATCGTCATAAAAACCTATTGGGTTACAAAGTTTAGGTGTAATGTATACCTTTTTACCGGTGGGCGAAGTGGTTATAAATTTTTAAATATGTCAAAAAAATATATATGTTATTTCGGCTTGCGGAAATCGTTCGAATCGTATCGAATTATATATTTTTTCGATATTCTTGAATTATTTTCTTTAAAATAAAAATAAATAGCTACGCTGGAGAATGTCTAAATGACTTTTTTTTACAACTTTGTAGCCCTCCGCTTTCTTTACGTCACTTTTAAATTTCCAGATAAGTGAAATATATACTGTTTAGCATGTAATTTACTTACCCAATCTTAATCTGATGAGGTCGAAAATTTCTGATGGATATATGTTTGTTTTTACGATCGGCCTTGTATACAAGGCTCATATTTGGTGGAGGTACATAACCGGGTACAAGATATCCTCCGGTATATTAATTTGCCGCGTTGTTGTAAGTCTCGAAATCCCCCTCTTGGGCTTCCCTATTATAGAATGCGAGTTAAATTATAAGCAGCTTACGTTCTAAGTCATAAGTTAGTGTTTTAGGTGTAGACATGCTAAGTGAAAAACAGGACAAAACACCTATTAATTATAAGCTTTTTTCAGTAATATTTTAAAAGCCTATTTATGTTAATTCCAAATTATAAAATTTTTTGGTTTATCTACGTCTTAATATTGTTCTTTTAGTCTTAGTTTTCTGGCCTGTGCATATAAATACATTATTTTAACTTTTAGTTTAAATTGTTAAGTTTAAGATTTAAATAGGGTATCCCAAATTTCCTTATTTTACAAAGAATATGCCTTTAGTGCTTGAATTATTAAAAGTTGACTAGATTGGTCAGTTGAAATTGAAAAGTGACGAAATGTGAATTTACGTGAGGCAGGTACCAGAGCTTAAAACCGGCCGCATACATCCTACTTTCTGATCGAACGATTGGACACGATTATCCATAGGTTGGCTGATTATGATATGTTTGACGTGACGTTTGATCTGACATCAGATCAGATGTATACGTCGGTGTCATATAAATATATAATCAGTTGACTTTCAAATAATGTATGTGTGCGGCCGATCTATAGCACCAGGATTGCAGTGTTAAAATTTTAATTTTAGTGAAGCCACAAGTTTAAAACTATTTTTTATTAAACATAATATAAACATTTAAGTATTTTTCAAATAAATTTTCAAAAACTAGGTTTAAGGGTATTAGTCCGGTCAAATTACACCTAAACAGAAGGTTAAAGTTAATAAAATTCACATTAAGCTAAAAATAAACTAAATTGGTCAAAACATAACTAAAAAATGTTAAATCTCCCCATCATTCCGACCGGTGCTGAAAAATTTACTCAAGGTCAAAGGTAAAAAAATGAGTTTTTTTTTGCAAATTTTTTAAAAACTGTAAGTTTTATTGTATATTTACCCAAAACATAATAGGCATAAACACGCAATGTATTGGTACAGGATTATTCACGGTAAAAGTCATATTAAAGGATTTCGGAAACTACTAAAGATATATTTTTTTAAATTCTGGCGCTAAGTTTAAGTAATATTGATCTTTATATGGCAAATATATAATCTTTCTGGAAGTTTAATTAGTTAGTCAAAAGATGACGTTTTCAGACCCAAAAATAATTTTTAATTTTTGCTATAAAAATCCCTTATTATTTAATTTAAAATTAAAAATCTATTCAGAAGGGCTAAATTTACCTAAGTATTTGTAAAGTTTCAAAAACTATTATTAGATGGTGTTTAAAAAATAAGAATAATTTTTTTGTAAAAAACGACGAAAAGTCCATTTTTTAAAATGGAAACCCCCAAATTTGATAATGTTATATATCAATCAATATCAATATTTGACTCGAAACTTGAATCGAATAATTCGTAAATTCGAATTATTCGAAGTTCCCGAATAATTCGAAAAAATTTTGAATAATTCGAGAAATTTCGAATAATTCGAAATTTTCTCGAATATTTAAAATTGTTTCAATATTCAAAATTTTTTCGAATATTCGAATATTTTTCGAAATATTACGATTTATTGTAGTTGACAATTATTGTATTTTGCATATTCATTATACAGGGTATTTCATAAATATGTTACTAAACTTGAAAAATAATTTATCTTTTGCATTTTGTAAAGCCTCTTTCAAAAATTTTATATGAAAAATTTAAAAGAGAGGATTTTATATTATATATATTATATATATAAAAATTGAGCAATTGTCTTCTTCAGATAATTAATTTTTCTATTAAAAAGGATATTATAGGTCAGTAGAATATTTTGATGCCCGATGTTATGGAATCTCAATTGGATAAAATAAAGAATTCATTCATATTTTGATAATTAGTGAAATGAAGTTCGCATTATTAGTAAATTATTCAAAAATTTTTGAATTATTCGAAAATTTTCGAATTATTCAAAATTTTCCGAATTATTCGAAATTTTTCGAATTATTCATCGAATTTCTAATAATTCGAAAATTCGAATTATTCGATTCGATTCGATCAATATTCGCACTCCCCTAAGTAACAACCACACTAAATACTTAACACCGTATATCTGAAAAACATGTTTACATTAACTTTGTTTTCATATTTTTTAATGCAGAATCTGCCCTAACACCCTGATGAACATAGAACGTTTTTCCTTTTTTGAGGGCAATTAAAAATCCTTTATTTTGTAAAACATGTTTTTCTTAATTCTACATAAATATTACATTTTATTTTTTAGTTTATTTTGTTCATGGACAATTTGTCATTTAATATTAATTTGTTAACCTACACCTTACAAATCGTTTAAACGATTTACAACACCCAGTTTTACTTTATTGATGTTACGTCTGTACAAAACACTTATATGTACTGAAAGTATTAAAAAGAGAACAACTCTCTAAATCGCACCAGACGATAATACTTGTGGATAGTTTTAGTGTGTGTGTTTGTCACCACGAATTAGATTGTTTTTCTTTTTCCTTTTTTGAAGTATCTTTCTTTTAAATCCCCGATGTAAGTTGTCTTGTTTTACTTGAAAGATTTAAGTGAAATATATAAACGGAAAAAAGAGCAAACATTAAGCTCTGTTTAAAAATAAACCGAACAGGTTTCAATTAAATGTGACATAAGTCTAACTACAGTGGCATTACTAGGCGTGGGTGCTGTGGTCTGGACCACGACTCCGTACTTAAAAGTGTGTCTTCACTTAGCGAACGTATACGGCCGACGGGCAACAAACGTAGTTGTAGAGTGGAAGTCCGGGAAGCCCTGCCCAGCGGGTAACGCCGTCCACCGTCATAATTTCTAAACGTAACCTCTAATGAGTCCGATATTTATCACTCAATACAGACATTACCGCTAAAATGCTGAGTTAGCTAATTTGCTGCTCCACGAAACCGCTTTTAACGCTTCAGTCATCGAATAGCATTTTGGATGCAGGTTTATATATTTTTATATCTGTAAAAATTCAAACATTACTACGATACATACGTATTTATTTGCATCATTATTATATCAAAATGTGGCCGATTGTTTGTATTTAACTAGGCATTATTAAAATATTATTTTTGTTAGGTTTAGAAAGAGAATTACAATTATTATAAAGAAAAAAATGCGATTTCGGGTAAGACAGCCCAGAGAAAATTGATCTGGCCTAGGTGGCACCAACCCATATATGCCATTTGGCTGGATAAATATTTTAAAATGTGTTAGTAATAACAACAATGTAATTTATTTACAATATTTTTAACAAAAAATATGTTAAAAATATTTTATTTTTTTAATGTTGAATTTTACCATTTTGTCTTATGGCCATAATTTTTAATACTAGATACCAAGGTAAATGGTTTAATTTATCTAAAATATTCTATTTTATGATATAAAATATCTTAATTCGTGGGCGGCCTTGTTCAACCTAGATGGGTGGTGGTATCCAACATATCGATCATCTTTGTCCATTGATAAGCTTTTAAAAACATAAAGTTTTTTACTACAAAACGTTAACTTATCCAAAAATTAAGCATACCTTAATATAAACAATGGATTTTAGCAATCAACGTCGTTTTTAATAAAAACCCATACGTTACTAACACTTTACAATATACAAATTTCCTTAAGTGGGCGGGGCTTTCAGACCTTCCCCAAATATTTAAAAAAATTACGTCTACACTAACGAAACGCATACGTTTGTTGCCCATTTGGCCGTATACATTCGCTAAGTGAAGATACACTTTAAGGTGTGTCCACACGTATCAGTGTATACGACCACACGGCAACAAACGTATGCGTTAAGGTAGTGTAGACGTAAATAATTTCATGGATGAACAAGAGCGCAATGGTTCGCTTCCTTGTCGGTACTTCAAAGAAATTCGTTGCAGAGTGTTTTGGGATGTGTACGTTTAACCAGACGTGCGGTAAAATAAAGCAGGCAGCAAATAACCATCAAAATGGAGACAAACGACACTGCATGCATATGTTCTCGAAATGTGGACGTCAGATCGCATGTCGGACAAAACTGACGCACATTTTATTGGCGTATACGGTCATCGCCGTGGGGCCGTATACGTTCGCTAAGTGTGGACACACTTTTAATAGGACCTCGCAAGCTCTCTTTTAATGCGATGTAAAGACTTTTTGGTTAAACATTTTTATTCTGTCTTGATTCGGCACTGGTGATTCATATAAGCATGGCTGCACCACACAAACGGCATTTTTTCGTGTTTGTGACTAAGCTAAATTTAGAATGGTTGTCACAAAAACACGATAACATTTTGGGGCTGCGTTTATTGCTTAACCCTGCGTGTGTAGCCAGAACGAACCAGAACAGTACTTTCTTAAAAATTCAAGCCTTTTATCAATATTTTTTGTTTTGTTTATATTTTCTTACTGCGCTTTTTTACTTTTTCACTATTATTAGTTATAGCGTGTCAAATCGTGATGGGAAAGGTGAATTTATTTAATGAGGTCTTCGCAACGATAGAAATGTGGCTTCGCTAAAGCGATATCACCCACGTTTATATTAGTTCATGATACGTTACTATCTAACGAGGTGGTATCTCTAAAAGATATATTTTTTTAGCTATGTTTAAATTTTACCTAAAAAATTAATTGCGAGCTTTCTCTGACGGATTTACGTGTTGTTACTAAATAAGTGTCTTGAGAGGGTACTTAAGGGTCCTTAAAATATTTTAGGGCGTCTGGCCCATAAATGTAAGCAAGCTTTTAAATTAATTTAGGGTTTTCAATTTAAGCAGTTTAATTAAAACTTTTATTTTGCCAGTTTTGTTTTTATCCTAATAATATTATAATTTTAAGAGTCCTACGAGAATTAGTAACAAAATAAATGCTAAAAATATATTAAAATTAAATTAAAATACAGTAAGAATCAAAATTCCGTTCCCTTTCTAGATTATGAACCGTTACTTACTTCACCATCACAGTGGCAGCAACGGTGAAGCTGCAGTAGCGGCCAGTACTTATGGGCACAAGGAAACCAACCACCCCTCAAATAAACAAAAAACAACGATTTTGTTAAATATAATTCCACAAAAATCATAAATGCGAAAAAGGTAAGCCAAGTTAAATACTTAAATTAGGATTGGCTGTGGATTTTGCCGCAAAAGAATGGAGATTTAAATGAGTGTCGAATTGTGTATAAAATCCACATATGTAGAAGATCTTAAAGTAGGTTGGAGTTGACCTGGACCAGTTTTCATTACATCAGTCATTTTATAAAGTGATTCAACCTATTGCTAATATATTTTTTTAAAATTCTGATTAAACTGACCTGGTCAAATCTAACATACTTTAAGAATGTGATAACCACTTCACCACCCCAGATTATCATATCAAGTAGCTAACTTGGGATAGTTCAAACTCTACAATTATAAAACAATCTTTTTTCTATGAGGATTTCCCTATTTTTAACCTATTTTTCATTTTGAGATTATTTCCTACGCTTACACACAATTACCGAGCTGAATTTCAAATTATCACCTTTCTAGGTCATCTGAAAGTGGGTTAGGTTTTTGATCTATATGTCAGTCAGTCAGTGAATCAGTCAGTCAGCAGAGACAAGAATGAGACGAGCAACTAAATGTAAATAAATTATCCGAGAGAGAGATAGCTGCTGGGCCTTCAAGGAAGGTAAACGCAGATGGCGCGTGAGTCGACTTTATCGTTTGCCCGCCAAATTCAAATTATATAGCTGTACCATTTGCCCTTAAAATTAAGTAGTTGTTTTTGTTTCCTATTAATATAAAATATTGGGATTTAGTTCAATAATTACACAAATCTAATTAAAAATGTCAGTTATTTGGTTTTCATAAAGATTTTTTCATATAACCATATCAATATTATCTTAAATTATCTGTTGAAAAGCACAAATTTAATATATACACTGTGATCACTAATAAAAGTAAATATTCAAAGTCCAGTGAAAGGTAAAAAACCACGAAACACACAATAAATCACAAAAAAATGTAATCAAACTGTCCAAACAAATCGGCCATTAAAAAATGTCAAACACAAATATCGATTAACATTTCGTTGTCTTCATAGGTACAAACAAACACACTTAGTTTCATGTGTTTACATCAAATAGGTTTTTAGTTATAGAGAGATCAAAAGCGGCACCAAGTAAAAATAGTGATCTTGGCTAAAGAGTCATATATAGAAAACAAGATTATCGAAAACATACACAAATTATCGTATTTATGCACATTAAAAGCACCTGATGTCGACCGTGGGTAATGAGCCATATAACCTGTTTAAAATCACTTTATTATTGTATGCATTTTAAAACTGTTCTAGAAAAAATTATAAAACAAATTTAATTAAATTTCATGGTTTAAACACTAATTTCCACACTGCCATGGTAACATAAAGATTTGTTAAAAAGTTATATAAATATATAAAACTAAATCCGCCGATTAACTTATGAAAGTGACCTGTGAATAAGCTGGAACTTCTCCAGCTTGTTAAAACGAAAATCAAGTTATTTAAAGTTTGTGCCTTTCCTCACTTAATTTGTATTATGAAAAGACCCTTTGTTGTTCGAGAACTTTCGTGCAACTAACTATCAAAATGTCAGAAAGTTTGTACATAAGGGATATTGAAACTTTTATAAGATATTAATTAACAAACTTATATTATAAAAACTTTTGAAGTAATGAGAAAGCTTACCAAAAGTGGGAGTGAAATGAAATTAATTAATAACTCTTAGGTAAATCGTATTAATTATACAGGGTGTTAATAACAAAATTATTAATTAAAGAGTTTGAAGTCACCCTAAATAGTGGACTATACAGGGTGTTTTCCAACTACGGTACAAAATTTAGGGGGATGACTTCTTATGTATTTTTATATAAAAAAGTTCTTTAGAACATATGTTCAGACTTGCTTCATTTCTAAGTAAAAGTTTGTAAAAGAGTCGATTATTTTTAAATATTTAATAAACCCTTCAAATAATTTAAATAAAATTTGGTACACCTATTAAAGGTAATAGAGCGCTAGTAAAGCCCTATTTAGGTTAAGATTATTGGCTCTAGTGGTGTCTCACTCACGCTTTGTTTAAAAAAATCCAATTTATTTTTTTAAGTGCCTATAGAAAACATGGTACAATAACAAAAATAAAAAATAAATAAATCTTTGCCATAAAATAAATAAGCAGTCATGTATTTGGTCGGAAATCGTTACTTTTTTTTAAATTTAATATGTCAAAATTGTCTGTTTTTTAAAACTGGATTTTTTTAATTTATGCTGTTTATGGATAGTTTTTAGTATAACAATTAGTGGTGGTCAAAAGTGAATTTAATTTATTTTCTTGAAAACAAGGCGAGATACAAAGAAAATACCAGAGACTAAAATTTTTTATTTTTAATTGCCTAGTCGAAAAAATGCTACAAAAGTCAGTGGCGCACTTTTTTCTCAATAATATTGTCTGTGGTGTCCACTAAAACGCCCCTGGACCCAATCCTAATCTTGATAGACCTTTACAAGCGCAATATTACAATAAATAGATGTACCAAAGTTTAGCCAAATCGGTTAAAGCGTTTTAAAGATATTTAAAGAACACCGACTTTTTTAAAAAAACTTTAACTTCCTTTATCTTAGAAATAAAGCAAGTCTAGACATATGGTTATAGAAACTTTGTTTTTCATAAAAAGACTAAGAAATCACCCTCTTAAGCATCGTACCGTAGTTAGAAAACACCCTGTATTATCAAAAAACTAATATTGATAAATTTTTAAAACAATGCTAAATCCTAATAACAAAAATTTATACTATTGGTAATAAAAAGTTCCTAAAGTATATATTTTTAAAAATATAAATTTTGCATTAATAATTAGAAAACATAGAAAAAACTACATCTTTTTTTTAAATTGTTTTTGCCCTTAAAAAGCATTTCCACTTCTACAATTTTTATTAATGCATGCAATATAAATTTAAAATTTTTAAACGGTATAGACTGAATACGAAAAAAAAGGATTTTGTTTTGATTGTGCAACCCGTAATTTTTTTTTTTTTGCTGTCTAGCATTTATAACCAATATCCTATCACATTTTATTCCATTTAAAAGTAAGCTTTGCTTACCAACAAGCCGTAAAATATTTGTCACCCTTTTTTATATTGTCCTATCCTTCTATCTTAGCGTCTTTTAATATCACAGAGTACTACTTTTATGCATTTCTTTACAGTTTAACTAACAAAGACCCGGAATTTTTTACTATTTATGTTGCTTCTTTTCTAGACTTATCGACCTTAAGAACTCTTTGCCAACAAAGATATTTTCTTTGCCTTTAAATATTTAGATTCAATGTAAAAAGTCCCTATTGTACTTAAAATACCAATGACATATTACTAAAGAAAAAAATTGCACACGGCACTATTGAGTCTTGATAATGTGAGATAATTATTAAGAATATGCACGGCCAAACCATGCTTTGATTATAGCCCAAAAAAAAGATTATTTTTTGTAATTTGGCCGTTTTTCGTGTTTTTAAAAAAATAGTATTTTTTAAATTTAAATAAAAACTTACTTATATTTTAACATTCTGCTTAAAAGACTTCTTTATTCACATAAATATTTTTAAAAACCTTAAATTTTACGCCAAAGAAAGGCTTATAACGTAATATTTTATAATTGTAGCATTTCAAGCAAATTGGATGACATTTCTTGCTAGGATAAGCAGCTTTTATGAAAATAACAAGACCGAAAAATAAAAATAAAAATGCGGAGAATTTACGTTTAAGCCCATTTTATGGTTTTTATTTAAATAATTTTTTAAAATAAACAAAACCATAAGTAGAGTAAAAAAGGAGGGTTAGGTAATTGGAGAGAAAAGTTAAAAAATATTTCATACGTTTTAATTAGTGCTTTTTTACCCATTACTTAGTAATTTATATAAAATATATATTCTATAAAAATCTTATACAAAAATCTGGAGCCACTACCCCAAAAAAACCTTTATTACTTTAAGCAACAGAAAAAACGATAGTCCTACTGCAAACCTAACCAATTTAATTTTCCAAATGAAATATGAAAATAAAGTAAAATATCGCCTTAAAATCCAATTAATTAGTATTAAAACATCCCTAATAAGCTTTGGATTTAATTAATTAGGTAAGTCATAATAGAATAACAATCCTTATCATATTAAACATATTTTTATGTATTTATATTTTTTATTAACAAAACATTTTCTTTGTTAAAAATATTTATTATATATATATTTATTATTTTATTTTATTTGTTAAGTAGCTTTACCAAATCCGTTACTAAAACGTGTTCGCATATTTAAAAATTATGATTATATGTTCGTATTTATATAGATTAGCCTAAAATATATATTTTTTTAATTCTATGACCTTTTTTTCTATTACCATAATCCCAATAAAGTTTTATTTTTAAACATTGTAATAGAAAATCATCATAATAAATTTATGTTCTATAAAATTTATGCTGTTTTTTAGGGCAAAAATGACGTTGAACATGATTCTAAAGGGGCTTTTAAGTTTTGGCCTTATTAAACCACAAAAAAGCAACGTTTGTCTTTTAAATTGTTTTAAATATACTTAAATTCTTTAAGTATAACAAAGCTTTGACATTTTTTACAAATTTAAGGGTAATAAGGATAATTTACGGCAGTTAATTTTGTTTTATCTAATCTCTATACGGAGTAAGCTATAAAAGTAAGATTTTTTCCAATTTTGTAATAGTGGGCTGTGCTTTTAAAATATGATATAACTTATAATTCTTAACAAGTTTTCCAAATAATATTTTTCTTTAAGTTCAAAAATAAAGGTAGTTTTCTCTTGTGTCATATTCTATAATTTGCACATACTTCGTATACACTATGATTATGTGTTACGTAAGTTTCGCTGTAAGCAGAGATTTTTATCAAAAATATGTATTTTTTTTAAATCAAAAATAAAAAAGTTTTTATATTGTTCAACATTTCTAGCGGTCACTGCCAACACAGTTTCACGAAATATGGTTATCATCACTTGTGGGATAACTATTTTAGCAATACTAATCACATTTTAATATTTTGTTGTTTCTATGGTAACAAAAACAATTTTTTAAACTGTAAAACACGTTGTACAGTTAAATTTAAAAAATAGTAATGTAATAATAGCTAATTTTTACTATTTTGCCGTATTTGTTTAACCACTACCTATTAACTCAAAAATAAAAAAAAATGTAATATAAGAAAATGTAGAAAATTTATCGATATTTTTGTCTCTCGAAGTATCGATATATAGCTCTTTGATATATTTAATAATCGATATTAGCCAAAACGATATGTAATATTTCTTAAAAATTTGACATCCCTAGCGACGTGTATAGTTTTAGTAGTAATAACTGCGAAACAATAACGCTATTGAATCTTGAAGATTTTCAAAGGAAAATTAAAACTACCAGCATCATGCAGACACTAATTACCGAAAATATTTCTGGACTTTACGATAATTAATCATCTTTATGCATGTTCGCTGTACGTATTTATTATTTAACTTCCTGCCCTGCAGCAAATGCTTTTAAACGTTCATAGTTTCGTGGCGGTAAAAAATCGTTTGTTATGCACGGTAAAATGATAATGGAAAAAAGTAATAAAGAAATATTATGTCCGTCTTTTTTTGTTTCGGTACCTAGTTGAAACGCTTAGGTAAATACAGGGTGATTTAAAAATCGATCACAAAACTTAAGGTGGTGATTGCACTTGCAATTTTTTTCAAAATGTCATTCATTTTCGAGTTACAAGCCGTCAAAGTTCAATTTTTATTTTGGTTTTTTCGCCATATTGCATTTATTTTTTAACCAATACAGTTGATAATTGGCACATAAATCGAGCTTTGCAGATTCTAAAATTTTAGGACAAAAGTACTTTTTTAATTACCGACTGAGGGCACTTTACCTAAAACTTAAAATTTATTTACCTAATACCTTTTTATTTTGACAGATATCTCAAAGCTGGGGCGCCGCCTTATAGACAATAAAAAACTTAAGAAATAAGGCACTCTTTATTAAAGTCGATAAACCTCACCGTTTAGGCAACAATCGACATCAAAGTTTTCATCAATTTCAATCAAATTACCTACATACATACAGGGTGTCCAGTAACTCAACCGACAAACTTAACCAAACGATTCTACAACAAAAAATAAGAACAAAACTTCATATAAACCTATGTTCTAAACGTCTTAGTTTCTGAACTACGGGGTGTTAAAATTTAAATATAAGTTTTTTTTTATTTAACACACCGTAGTTCAAACACTAAGACGTTTAAGACATATGATCATATGAAGTTTATTTCTTATTTTCCGTTGTAGAATCGCCTCGTAAAGTTTGTCGGTTGAGTTACTGGACACCCTGTATGTATGTAGGTAATTTGATTGAAATTGATAAAAACCTAATGTCTATTGGTGCCTAAATGGTAATGAATATCGACTTTAAAAAGAGTATCTAATTTTTTAACTTTTTGATTGTCTATAATATGGCGCCCACAGCTTTGCCATATCTGTCTAAATATACTATAAAAGTTATGATAATTTTTTTTTAAGTTTTAGGTAAAGTGCCCTCTGGCGGTATTTAAAAAGTACTTTGTCTTACAATTTTAGAATCTGCAAAGCTCGATTTGTGTGCCAAATATCAACTGGAATGGCTGAAAATAAATGCAATATGGTGAAACCAAAATAAAAATTGAAGTCTGACGGCTTGTAACTCGAAAACGAATGACATTTGAACAAAAATTATATAAAGCTCTACCCTTATTTTGTCAACGCAATAAAGGCACGCGCCTACTAAAGGGTTAAATAAAAGGTTTTGTTTAGTGTTCAATTCAGACATATTTCACCGCTGGACAGTTTAATGTCTCTTGGGCCGGACACCGCCTTTTCCTAAAATAAAAATTATTTTAAGGATCCTCATTGAATTGGGGACAAATATGATCTTATGACTTTTCTAAAAAAATTCATGGTTTTTACCAAAAAATAAAAATCACTTTGATACATGACGAACTTGTAAATAAAAACTACATAAAAATAATTTAAAATTTTAGGTTTAAAATGTTAAACATCGTAAAGAAATCGAATTTTAAAAATGGTTTTTATTTTAGGAAAAAGCAGTGCCGCACCATTGTTTTCTTGAAAAATAGTCTATACAAATGTGGTACGGACGCCACTAGTATTTTTTAAAATATTTTACCATAAAAACTGTCTTCTGCTGCTGTTAAGCAATGGACTAAACACCAATTAAATATCTAGAGGGGTTTAGAAATTATAATAAAAACATAATTTTTTCCTATAATTTCAACACCCTGTATTTCTAAAAGAAAGCGTTTTCGGACATATGTTTATACAGGGTGTAATAGGTTTTATATGTTTTTACAGTTAAATGATGTGATTTTATTGCGAAAATAAGAGATATGTGTAAAAATATCACAAATACCTAACAGCAAAATTCCATTGAGCAATCCCCCATATAAGTAAAGCATGCGTCGCCACTATTTCTTGACCTTGCTGCAGAGCTGGGATACACTACCAAACAATGCTTAAGCTGTGGAGCGGACATAAAGCATCGCGAGACCCGTGCTTTACTTATATGGGGATTGCCCAGTGGAAAGTTTTTGCTGTTTGGGGAACAAAGTATTTAAAGAGATTGCTTGCTTTGACAGTGGCGGGTATGCAATTTGACTAGATTTGACTAAGATATCTTAAGGTCAAATATTTTAATAGTTAATAGTGGTCAGAGTTGGGTCGTATTCGAATACTCAGTATTCTGAATAGTATTCAGAATACATTTTGCCGGTATTCGAATAATATTCGAAACACATTTCTGTGTTTGGTATTCGGTATTCGACAGAATACTTTTTTGGTTACTATTCGAGATTCTGTATTCGAATACATTTGAAGTATTCGATGAATATTTTTTGAGTATTCGAATACAGGCGGTCCGAGTATTCGAATCCTGAAATGTGTAAGCAGTATTCGAATACCAAAATTGACATGCGTAAAATACCAAAAGTAGAAAAAAGTAAGGTGAGAACTTTTTTCTTGCTCTTCACACTTTTAATTATTGGTGTGTTTTTTCTTTTCTGGTATTCGAACCTTTTTTTTCCAGTATTTGAATACCGATTTCAGGTGTGAGTATTCGAATATTTTTTTGCAAGTATTCAAATATTTGATATTCGAATACTTTTTCCGTTATTCGTATTCGAATACCGATTTTCAGTATTCGACCCAACTCTGATAGTGGTCCGCCATTTTTGACTATTTTTATTTAATTTGTTTTTACGTTAGGATCACTGGATTTCAATATATTTTTATAACACCCTAACATAGGAAACTAGAGCTTATTTATGACATAGAATATAACCTTGAAATTTGATGCATAGGTTTCGGAATACCCTGTACAGATTGTGGGTGATTTATCTGTCAAAAAATAGGGATGACTTTTTTTCTTTCAGACTAGACCAGACGCAGACCAAATACATTTAAATACCTAAAAGTAACGTTTTAATAATTATTAAATTACAGATTTCGGGACAAATCAATATTTTTATAACAATCAGAATCAAAATTTTACAAAGTTTATTTAAAGAATAAAAAATTGATAAATGTTTTGGTTTTTTTTGCAGTAATAATTAAAACTCTAACATTAAACGCAATAATTTTCCTCCCAATCACAGCTATACTGCTGGCTGTTCATTTTTTGGCGAATCTTTTAAATTCGTAATAACAACAATAAAAACCTGTCCTATCGAATAAAATAGCTGCCCCCAATACCTAGCACCAAATATAAGCTCTGTTACATAAATCAACGTTTCAAATTGCATAGAAACGAAAAATTACCAACACAAAAGCTAAAAAACCGGTCCCCGCTTTACACCGTGTCACAACTTTTTGACACGGTAAACCCCGTTTTTACTCGAAGGTAGAAAGAGGTGTTCAGCCTGGAATGCTGCCAAGCCTGCCGAGTTGCAGCAAACGGTTTCGTAAATTACGAAATTTACATAACTATTATTCAGGCAGGTTATTAGTCATAAAACTACGCTTCAAGGGTCTTACTTTACATTAATTTTCGGGAAATAAACGCTCTTGGACTCTTGGACAAGTTAAACGGGGAATTTCGGGGACAACTCTAATATACAGATGTGTCTCTGTTGGATAATCATGTTTTGCATGAAATTAAAGGCATGCTGTAACCCGTGGTATCATTGCTCTTCCGGAACTTGTTAACCGAGATACCCGGAACTTTTTTACCATTTAACCTTTGAATTTTCCTTTATATCACCTTAACTACATATTTTATTTAAATGGTAATGTAACTATATAATGTCTACTCAGTAGCGCAGTGAACAGAGTCCATGATATTTAACCCAAAGGGCCCCATCCAGAAAGGGATTTTTAGGAGTAATTTAAAAATAACTTAGTTCTAGCACTACAGCTTTTTTTTTATCTTTGGAGAAACCACGAAGGCCAAAAGCCTAAATACTAACGTACCGTGGGTGTCTTAAGCGAGGCAAGAGGGAAGAGGGAGTTTGTTGACACAGGACTTAAATACTTGAAGATTTGGGGGAAGGAAAGACCTCCGCGGGCAGCAGGATCCACAATCTAGAAACTCTAGGGATAAAAGAACGAACAAAGTGACAAGTTCGGGGCCTGTCCAGTTGGACCGTATAGGGATGCATACGTGCGGAACCACGAGTTTCTCTGTTGGGAACCATGAGTGAAGGAACTATACTGGACAATTCTTCAGAGCAAAAGCCATGGAAGTACCTATAAAAAGCGATAAAGCCCCCACAGCCCGACGATGGGCAAGGGAGGGAAGCCTTTCTGTAAGTGAAGGAACAATAATGAGACGAATAGGTCTTCTTTGAATAGAATCAAGAATGCTTAGGGTTGTGGAGGATGCCATGCCCCAGATATGAGAACAATATTCCAAAGGAGGTCGGATTTGGGATACATATAAAGTGTATAAATTAGAAGCGGAAACATATTTTTTGGCTCGAAAGAGAAATCCAAGCTTTTTTGAAGCTGCCGTGGCTATAGATACAATGTGCTTATGCCAGTTAAGGTTACTTTTAAATGTGACGCCCACACAAGATTGAAGGTGTCTTTGCTCTGTAAAACTTGGCCGCTCATAAGTGGAGGATGAGTATTTGATGACTAGTTGTGGACGAGAGAAGGTCGTTGATGTTAAGAAGAAACAATGATGGTGCCAAAACTGAGCCCTGAGGCACTCCAGCATTTACTTGGTGCTAGCTTTAAAGTCCCTGGGCCAGTAACAAAATAGACTTCATAGTAAGAACACTTTTAAAACCTTTTTAGGTGGGTTCCTTCTGACGAGTCTACCACGAATATTCATACCGCCATATATTAAAGCGGCGCTTAAACTCAGCCTGTCAATGTCAAATGTTTCGGGTATGGGACTAGGCAAACGCGTTATTTTTTTGTCGGACAAGTTTACCACAATGTTTTGCATGTTGTTTTTAAACATTATGCCAAAAATCGTAAGGATCACAGTTACGAAACCCGCCCAATCCGATACCCAAATATGTCAATGGGCCTTATGGTTTTGTGACTGTAAAGCTGTATTTATAGATTGACGTTTTTGATTCCACTTTTCGTTTAACGTCTTTAGTTAGAAGATAAAACAGCAATTTTTCATTTGTCAATTTATATTTTCTGTTTTCCGTTTTTATATACCATATCAAAAACCGAAACTTCAAATGGCAAACGGAAACAGAAACGTCAATTTATAAATTCAGCTTAACACTTACAACTTTTTGGCACAATGTTTAAAAATTGCATGTAAAACAGTAAAACATTGTGGTAAACTTGTTCGACAAAAAAGTGAAGCGTTTGCCCAGTCCGACACCCGAAACATTTGACACTGACAGGCTTGTTTAACATGCCGCTCTCGTAAATGGCGGGACTACATTGTTGAAAATGCATAAAAAAGCAAAATAGCTATTTCATATAGGAAAAAATTAATTTATACAAGAAAAACCATATTTCTAGCACGATTCGTTATTCGTTAAACGACCTTGTCCATGACAGTATATTATGTGATATTTTTTTATTAGTGTAAGGCCTGTTGTAATCAATTTTTAAACTAAATAGTTTATCCTTTCCAAACAGGATTCCCCCTTATTCAATCAGTGGTTATCGCCGATGATTCCGGTCCTTTTGGTAATTTTCCCCAAATTGGGGTTGTCTGTCCTATTAACAATTACAAACAATCAGCGCATTACAGTTCCCTTGTTGGGGTATTATGGGCAACCGGGGTGTAAAATGTGTAAACTTATGACAGATAGAAAGGGTCGTAATCATTATGGTCAATATAGATTGTTTTAATAAGCACAGTGTCTCTCAAAATGTGTGTATAAAGATAAATTGTTAGATTGTTGCTTTTGATGGTTTTTGACCAGGTCTGGCTTATCAACAAACCTTCTTTCGTCTTTCAACTAAACTATATTTTGGGCATTTTGTTTTCTTTTTCTTATTGATGCTTTTTCATTAGTGTAGATGTCTATTCTTTAAGCATTTACCAAATTAATGCTGGTGTGCCCCAAGGCTTGATAATGGCATTAACTATGTTTCTTTTACATTAACGAGTCCCTTCTTCACAATCAATTGGATTCATGGTTTTGATGACGGTGGTAAGATTATCCTTTACCTCATTATTTATTTTTTCAAATCGATATGTTAGTCTGACTTTAAAACTAAACGCAGTATGGTTAGTTTCGCCTGCCTCACGAGACTTCTCAAAGTGGCTGTACCGGGTCCATGGTGAATAACACAAAATGCAAGAACCTTTTATATAAACAGCATCGTTGTTCGACGGTAAGATATAATCTTGCCGTTTATACTGCACTAAAAAGCATTATTCAGTGAAATCATCATCCAGTTTTACCAGGATTGGCAATTGGCAAGTAAGCTAAAAGAAAACAAGTAAGAATAATTTCCTTCTGATATAATAATATAGGACACATGAAGAAACCTTTTCCACAGAGTTGTTTTGCATGATTAATGCTTTTAGTTTGGTACCAACGGTGAGATATATCTAATCGTCGAACAACAAGGTTGTATAAAATACTCTTGCTTCGTGATATTTATCATGGACCTGGTACAACCACTTTGATAAATCTCGTAAGGCCGGCAAAGCTACTGATAGGAGAGTTCAAGGGGGGATTTCAGGATTTACTACAGCGCGGCAGATTCATATACCGGAGGAACCCTTGTATCCCGTTAGGTACCTCCACCAAATATGAACCCCGTATACAGGGCCGATCGTAAAAACAAAAATTTATCCTTTAGAAATTTTCGAGTGAGTCAGATTAAAATAGGGTAAGTTAATTACATGCTAAACAGTGTATATTTCACTAATCTGACAATTTAAGAGTGACGTAAAGAAAGCAGCAGAGGATTACAAAGTTGTTAAACGTTATTTTGACATTCTCGAGGGTAGCTATTCTTTTATTTAAAGAAAATTATTTAATTATGAGGCAAAATATATTATCCTATACGATCCGAACAATTTCCAAAAGCCGAAATAATAACAGTATTTTTTAAAAATATTTAAAATTCTATAGCTTCTTCCCTCACCGATGAAAAGGTATACATACTATACCTTTTCTTTTCTTATCATCTAAGCTTTGCAACCCAATAGGTCTCTATGAGGCTTGAGTAAATCCCCATTTAGCATCGTGAGCTTCCCCACTATACTCAGTGAAGAGCAGAGACAAGTATATTAACTAAAAGGTGAAGAGGGACCAGATGAATAACATATAAAGGCAAGGGTTTATTACTACAGTAGAAAATTATTTTACTGTAAAATATCGTGATAAATTGTATTGTACCCAGTATATTATGAAGTATTTATTTTTTCCATGTCTACTAAACGTTCTTGAACTAAAACTATTGATATTTACAGTCTATAGGGGTTAACGGAATCGCCTCCTAATCATCCCTACGTTTAAACCTATTGTACCCTTTTCATCAATAAAATCCCAACAAGAGAAATTATTTGGCCCATTTGTTTGTAGTTGTTAATTGGACGACACACCAAAATTAAATTAATCAGCAAAAGGTTTGGTATTGACGACGGACCTACTGACTGCAGTTCTCCAGACCTGTTTTTGTATTTATCAGTCCTTTTATACAGGGTATCCGCTACTAAATGGTACATGACAAAACTACAGATTCCTTTTGCTAAAATGGTAAAATTTAACCAAACATACATACATCCAAAAGTTAATAATAAGGAAGATGGAGGGTGTCTAAGTGAAAAAAATATTTTAAATTTATTTCAATAATTCTGGATGTTTTAAATATTTTAATAAAATTTACTACCTAGGGGTTTTTTCAAATATGAGCTATTCAGATCTAATAATAATTATTATGTGTATGTATATAGTGTATCTAGAGCCCGCTACTAACACTATTTAAATTTCTCAAATAAAGTCCCAACTTTGTGGTGCTATTCTGTATTTACCATCTAAGTAAAGACATGATTTCCACACAAAAATGGTATACTTTGTAAAAATGGCTCTGGGCAACCATTTTTAAGATATTTACATTTAAGTTGTTTAGGGAAATAAACAAATGCCATCATCAAAAATTAGTAAAATAAATTTAATATATTGTTTTACTTACACACTCTATATCTTTCTTATAATCAACTTTTGGATATATGTTTGTTTACTGTCTTAGAGTAAGTAATAACGTATAACAAGTAGCCATTAACCTAAAAAGGTTTAAATACATTATAAAATTTGGATACTGGCAATTGCCCTGCAGCAACGCCATAAAGAAAGCAGTATCCAAAATTTGGATATTTTAGGCAATAGGAATATTAAAATTACGATTTTCGATAATGTAATATAGCATTTTGTTCCAATGAATGAAAGAGCTTTGTTCGAAAATGAAGAAAACAGTAATTTGATTTTTTTATTTAACCTAAATCGTGAATAACTTTAAAAATAACGATTTTATTTAAAAATATTAGAAAACCTTTCTTGTAGAGCATTAAATTATCTTTAAGAATCTCTGTTGTTTTTTTTTTAATATTTATTTTTTAATTAGTTACAAAATTCTAAAATTAAAGGGGTAAATCTAAAAAAAAACATATCAATGTTTATGGCTTGACTATTCGAAAACGGTTCGTCTGGCAAAAATATTAAATCAGACGTTTTTTGTAGGCAATTTAATTTTGTAGATATATGTGCACCTAATTTTTTTTTACCTTAATAGTCAGGGAGCAAAAATGAAATTACAGATAAAAATTCTAAATTAAAGAAGAGAGACCTCTAAATATTAATATGAAGGGCTCAGATCCTTGCAATATTTTATTTTTGTCACCCTTAACAATATTTTCGATGTATTATTTAAAAAAGTCGATTTTTTAGCCTAGTCGATTGGGCATATTTTGGTAAGGTTTAATGCAAAAATGTAGCCACAGTTCAAAATATTATATATTTTGTGCGTAACTTATAATGGCTGTAGTTCAAAGGAAGTGCAGTTTTGGACTAAAAAATATGCCCTATCATCTTATTACTTCATTTATTACAGAAGCACATGATCCAAACCGTGCAGCCATTTTTCAAATATTGAGGTTATAAAAACCGTGTGCGAATTAACCAAACTATTTTCTAGACCGCTAAATCATTACAAATCTTTGACACCATTTGGTTTTTTAATTTATAGTGTGCAGCGATTGTTTTCAACAGCGAATTTTTGCGCATTTTTAATTTTAAATATTAACATTAAATAAAGTGTAAAAGGTAGCCAGTAGAGTGTGTGTGCAATATTATTTTTGGGCTTGTGTCAAGTTTTAACTTTTTCACAGTACTTAATTCAAGGATGATTTTATAACATTATTTGAAAGAAAGTAAAATAATTTTCTACTGTAGTAATAAACCCTTGCCTTTTATGTTATTCATCTGGTCCCTCTTCACCTTTTAGTTAATATACTTGTCTCTGCTCTTCACTGAGTATAGTGGGGAAGCTCACGATGCTAAATGGGGATTTACTCAAGCCTCATAGAGACCTATTGGGTTGCAAAGCTTAGATGATAAGAAAAGAAAAGGTATAGTATGTATACCTTTTCATCGGTGAGGGAAGAAGCTATAGAATTTTAAATATTTTTAAAAAATACTGTTATTATTTCGGCTTTTGGAAATTGTTCGGATCGTATAGGATAATATATTTTGCCTCATAATTAAATAATTTTCTTTAAATAAAAGAATAGCTACCCTCGAGAATGTCAAAATAACGTTTAACAACTTTGTAATCCTCTGCTGCTTTCTTTACGTCACTCTTAAATTGTCAGATTAGTGAAATATACACTGTTTAGCATGTAATTAACTTACCCTATTTTAATCTGACTCACTCGAAAATTTCTAAAGGATAAATTTTTGTTTTTACGATCGGCCCTGTATACGGGGTTCATATTTGGTGGAGGTACCTAACGGGATACAAGGGTTCCTCCGGTATATGAATCTGCCGCGCTGTAGTAAATCCTGAAATCCCCCTTGAACTCTCCTATCAGTAGCTTTGCCGGCCTTACGAGATTTATCAAAGTGGTTGTACCAGGTCCATGATAAATATCACGAAGCAAGAGTATTTTATACAACCTTGTTGTTCGACGATTAGATATATCTCACCGTTGGTACCAAACTAAAAGCATTAATCATGCAAAACAACTCTGTGGAAAAGGTTTCTTCATGTGTCCTATATTATTATATCAGAAGGAAATTATTCTTACTTGTTTTCTTTTAGCTTACTTGCCAATTGCCAATCCTGGTAAAACTGGATGATGATTTCACTGAATAATGCTTTTAGTGCAGTATAAACGGCAAGATTATATCTTACCGTCGAACAACGATGCTGTTTATATAAAAGGTTCTTGCATTTTGTGTTATTCACCATGGACCCGGTACAGCCACTTTGAGAAGTCTCGTGAGGCAGGCGAAACTAACCATACTGCGTTTAGTTTTAAAGTCAGACTAACATATCGATTTGAAAAAATAAATAATGAGGTAAAGGATAATCTTACCACCGTCATCAATACCATGAATCCAATTGATTGTGAAGAAGGGACTCGTTAATGTAAAAGAAACATAGTTAATGCCAATATCAAGCCTTGGGGCACACCAGCATTAATTTGGTAAATGCTTAAAGAATAAACATCTACACTAATGAAAAAGCATCAATAAGAAAAAGAAAACAAAATGCCCAAAATATAGTTTAGTTGAAAGACGAAAGAAGGTTTGTTGATAAGCCAGACCTGGTCAAAAACCATCAAAAGCAACAATCTAACAATTTATCTTTATTTACACATCATTTTGAGAGACACTGTGCTTATTAAAACAATCTATATTGACCATAATGATTACGACCCTTTCTATCTGTCATAAGTTTACACATTTTACACCCCGGTTGCCCATAATACCCCAACAAGGGAACTGTAATGCGCTGATTGTTTGTAATTGTTAATAGGACAGACAACCCCAATTTGGGGAAAATTACTAAAAGGACCGGAATCATCGGCGATAACCACTGATTGAATCAGGGAGGAATCCTGTTTGGAAAGGATAAACTATTTAGTTTAAAAATTGATTACAACAGGCCTTACACTAATAAAAAAATATCACATAATATACTGTCATGGACAAGGTCGTTTAACGAATAACGAATCGTGCTAGAAATATGGTTTTTCTTGTATAAATTAATTTTTTCCTATATTAAATGATATCAAATAGCTATTTTGCCTTATTTATGCATTTTCAACAATGTAGTCCCGCCATTTACGAGAGCGGCATGTTAACCAAGCCTGTCAGTGTCAAATGTTTCGGGTGTCGGACTGGGCAAACGCTTCACTTTTTTGTCGAACAAGTTTACCACAATGTTTTACTGTTTTACATGCAATTTTTAAACATTGTGCCAAAAAGTTGTGAGTGTTAAGCTGAATTTATAGATTGACGTTTCTGTTTCCGTTTGCCATTTGAAGTTTCGGTTTTTGATATGGTATATAGAAACAGCAAACAGAAAATATAAATTGACAAATGAAAAATTGCTGTTTTATTCTTCTAACTAAAAACGTTAAACGGAAAATGGAATCACAAACGTCAATCTAT
>JACEGR010005284.1:0-75173 GCA_014170235.1 Listronotus bonariensis
AGGCGAAACCGGTCTGGGGAGAGAGTCGTGGTGGATAGCATAGAAAAGCAGGATGTTTTCTTTTGACTGTCTTTAAAGGGAGTAGGATATTTTATATAATATATATATATATATATATATATATATATATATATATATATATATATATATATATAGACTGATTAAAGAAGGTTTATTGTTTTGCTTCCCACTTTAAATGACTAACATTGTGTAATAATATGCACAGAAAGAAATAAATATCACAAAATTAAGAAAAATGAAAACGTAAACTTTTTCAGGTGAATCACCCTGTATAAAGAGGTCTTTTAAACAGCTTTAAAGATTATCTTTAATAAAGCTTTATTAGTTTTTAAAAAATGACCATTTAAATATAAAAAAAGCAAATATACAAGAATATATTATACCCGAAATAGATAATTCATATGGCAGCAAAAAACAGAAGCGGACTTAAAATATTTTGTTTTTTTTTTTAAATTAAATAATTAAATACATTATAAAAAGAAAAATTAAGTAGTAGTTACAAATAATTAATAAAATAAGGACAATTGATTAAGGGGAGGGTAAGGGTAATTTGTGTTCAAAAAGGTACATTTTTATTTTATTTTTTTGACGACACAGTCAATATTTATTGATTGAACTTAATGGCATATTAAAATATTATATTAGAAGAATATTAGGTAAAATTTTTGTTAAATTTTTTAAAAAATACGGCAATTATTCGGAAGCGTCTCGAAAAAAGGAAATTGCGGTGACCATCTTATCTCGGTGTTGGATCATGTAAAAACAAAAATTTAAATTTTTCGTTAGATAATCGTTTTTTTCCTGATAACGCTGGGGAGGGTTTTTTGAAATTTTTATTTTTTACTTTTTGGGAGCACTTTAAAGTGAAAACGCAATTTTTAGGAAAATATCAGCATATTTGTTTTTACTAAAATCAGAAATATTGGAAAACTTTTAAAAAACTCTCCAGCGTTACCTCATGAATTGTTTAAAGAAATAGTGATAACAATTTCAAGGAGATCAATGCAATAGTTTTGATGTTATGATGGTCACCGACTTTAAAAACGTGAGTTGTGGGAAAGGCGCTTTAAAGTTAGCTTCGTACATAAGAGTGATGGATAAGGTGATTACTTAAACTTCCGTATCTTCGTTATTTTTGCTTCGATTAATCTGAAAATTTTATACGGTTTTCTTAAAATGTTCTTTATTTAAAAAAGTGTTTTTAGAAAATGTAAAATCAAAAAGTTTTAAAACCTTACTCTCTTTTTAAGCAACCAAACATTTAACTAAAAAACTACTTTCCGCTTAATTAAGATTTGCGTCTAAAACAAACCCCAAAAGGAACCAAGTATTTACTACGCTTAAACTAATCAGAACATTTTCCCATCCCTTTTTAAATAGAGAGTAAATAAAGACAGACACTAACTGATTATTATTTCTTCTATTCACGAAATTTTATCGAACACATGAAACCACAACGAAGCCATCGGGGAAAAGATATTAGTCCGGTTAAATATGGATAAAATGAAATATTGGCTTATATTGATTTTTACCCAATAATAGGTTTTTCGGTTGTTTTAATACTTAGGACGGAGTTTCTACGTAAAAAATATTGGTAATTAAATGAATGTCTATTCATTTTTAAGCATATTTATGTAAACACTAACTATTGCTACTACAGTTTAAGACTAACATAAACGTCACTTTTATAAAAGATATAATATTCTAACAAATTGCAAATGATGTTTTTCCACGACCGTTAAAAAAATGATGTTTTTTTAATAGTTAACATGAAGTTAAAGTACTCCATTCCTGTACACTGCATAAAGTGTTAAAAAAGTAACTTTTTTAACACTTCGAAGCTTTTTTCACACTTTGAATTAGTGTTTTGTTTCAATGCCTACTACAATAAACTTAAATATTATTTTATGCAATGTAACAGTAAACGCGACATCAACTGAACCAAACGGTCAAGTTACCTTTGATTTCGTCATTATTTATTTTAGTTCATGTGTCACTTGTTTAAAATTTGACAGTTTGCAAATAAATTTAATAGAAATTATTCAAATTAATAGTAAGAATGAATCTCGATGACTAAGAAATTGAAAAGGAATTTATACTGTTTTAGTATTATTTCTACAAAAGTAAGTACATACAATTTTCTTAAATTAAATAATAAGTGCATAGTTATAAAAAGGATAATTGTCTCTTTAAACATAAGGAGGCTATGTTTCTTTTGTTGCAATATAATGGCTGTGCTGCAAAAATTAAAATTAATAAGTTTAGATAAATAAAACATGTATGAAATGGTATTTTGGAAAATTTTTATACAGTCTTGGAAAAATTATGGTATGTAACACATGTATAAAGTGTCTTTTTTAACTCGTGGGATTGCCGCACTCGCTTGACGGCTCGTGCTCGTGCACTATTTTTTAAATTTAAGTGGCCATATTCTCAAAACTATTTAAGATAGATTTGTATATCAAAAATTGTGGTATTTTTTAAAGCTTTAATATTTATTTTTTTTATATTTGGACAAACCACGAAGGCTTAAAGCCTAAATACTAACGAACCGTGGGTGTCTTAAGCGAGGTAAGAAGGAGTTTGTTGACACGGGACTTAAATACTTAAAGATTTGGGGGGAAGGAAAGACCTTCGCGGGCAGCAGCTTCTACAATCTAGAAACGCTAGGGATAAAAGAACGAACAAAGTGAGAAGTTTGGGGCCTGTTCAGTTGGACCGTATAAGGATGCATACGTGCGAAACCACGAGTTTATCTATTGGGAACCGTGAGTGGAGGAACTATATTGGACAATTCTTCAGAGCAGAAGCCATGGAAGTACCTATAAAAAGCGATAAATCCCCCACAGCCCGACGATGGGCAAGAGAGGGCAGCCTTTCTGTAAGTGAAGGATCATTAATGAGACGAATAGATCTTCTTTGAATAGAATCAAGAATGCTTAGGGTTGTGGGGGACGCCATGCCCCAGATATGAGAACAATATTCCAAAGGAGGTCGGATTTGGGACACATATTATTATATATAGAGTGTATAAATTAGAAGCGGAAAAATACTTTTTGGCTCGAAAGAGAGATCCAAGCTTTTTGAAGCTGCCGTGGCTATAGATACAATGTGTTTATGCCAGTTAAGGTTACTTTCAAATGTGACGCCCACAAGATTGAAGGTGTCTTTGCAATATCTTGTTTTTATTGTTTATTTGTTTCTTTTATTATGGTCAAATGATAAATGAATCACTAAAAACTGTGAATTTTTTAAACAAAGAGTTTTTAAAGCTTTTACATAAAATCCTAGTAAATACCTTAAGCCACTCTAAAAATCCTTCCTTATATTTAAAATCATACATATTTATTTATTTTATAGTTCCTCATTAGTTATCGTTAACAAAATACGTTCAAGAAACGCGTTAATTAAACTTTTTTACAATGCGACAAAAGGAAATGAACACACGAAAGTTACCAAGCACTTTCTCGGGTCAAGAATCTAATAAAAACGACTTTATGTACCTATTTCCTTAATAATAATACAAGTCCGGTAGCAAGAGACTATACTAAAATTACTATCAGGCATTTTATCCCTTCAGTGAATAAGTATACCTTTCAAATTTTAGGATGTGATAGTGTGTCATTAGATGCCAATTTTAAATACCAGAGTTTTTGCCTATTAGTTCATTCAACCATACATCCGACTAAATTTGGAAAATCGTATAACACTTCTCAAGAAAATGACAGGCTTACTAAAAATTTCGTGGACATCTGGTATTATAATAAAATATAAAAAAAATTGCTTAAATTAACATAAGGCAGAGAATTATATACCTGTTGGTACATCTCCATCCAGCGGAACAAAAATAGTGGCAAAATCATCTGATGCATATTTTACCTCTGAATATGGGTCGCTTATAATTAGCTGATTAATATCTGCGGCTGAACCAAAAAATACCAGTCGATCACCACTGGATGCATTCAAGGTTGTTGACCCCGTATCACTAAAAAAAGTTTAAAAATAACTATCATAATTCATATAATATGCTGCGATCAACGTTTGTTTATATTAATAAGGTTGCGACATATCCTCAAATTTTAGGCGGTTCGAGGTCGGGGACGCAAGGAAGGGCACTCCACGGAGAAAAGTTGGCAAGACTGGGTAAAATCAAAGCTGATGATCAATCCAGTGACGTCTAGAATTTGCGCATTTCATTTTGCATTGTTTTGGAAGTGATATTTGTTGAAAGATGTAATTCCAAATGTTTTTTATTTAAAGTAAAAGAATTTACAACTTATTAATAATTAAAAATTGTTGTGTAAACGGTTGTTCTAATAATACAATAAACTGTATATCTCCGGCACTGAACAACATGGCCGAAAAATGGGAGATGTGACGTCATAGCACGTCAAAGCAATATGGCCGAATGTCGCGACCTTATATAGACCGACTTTGGGTTGCGATTAGATTTAAAAGATAAAATCGTTGATTGAGAGAGTACGTGTGTACTCTTTCAATCAACGATAAAATGGAATAGGTAAGTCATTTCTAAAAGTTTTGCTTTTTCAGTATGGAAAAATTAAAAACAAGATTTTTAAAAAAATTTCCTATACAGTGTGTCTACGGATGAACTTAATTATACCTGTAATTTTTTTTTATTTGTAATATTCCAAAATAATGTTATTCTTCTTAAACATTTTTGCTTAGGCTAAAATGCTAAAAACTATAATAAAAATCGCCGTAAAATATACAGAAAACTCAAAACCACGAAAATATTATTTTGAGAAATAAAAAAATTAGAACTTTTTATGTTTTAAACTACCTAATTAAATAGCATAAAAAAATAACCCAAACTATATAATATTTTTTTTTCTTGTTCTGGTTTCTAGGGAAAATTAGGGTTAGAGTTATAAAAAAAAATCTCTCAAAAAATACAATTTAGTAAAAGAAAATGTTATATTTTGAATAAAAGTATTTAAAAAAATCGCCTAATGATATACAGGGAGATTAAAAATAACTAAAATGTTATTTTGACAAATAATAATCGCTTATATCTATTTTTTAACTTATTTAAAAAGCATAAAAAAGTAATAGAAATTTAAACTTTTATTTTAATAAAGCATTTTTTATCTTTTTGACATCCCACGAAGGCATATGCTTAAATACCCGAGTACCGTGGGTGTCGGATTATTAGATGTTTAACCCATTGTTCCCTCTGTTCCGTCAACGTTGTCCAAGCACTGAATCATGCAGTTATGCATTTCACAGCACCTTTTAGACAACGCGGTAGTACCACCACGGTCGTTATTTTTAAATAACTACTACCTAAATATGTCTCCCCGCTGGGAATCGAACCGGCGACCTCTGGTTTCGAAGATCAAAGCTCTGTCCACTGCGCCACGGGGCAGTGGACAGAGCATTACTATCTGGGTTACTAGTTACATACATTTTAATTTAAATTAATAATGTTTGTGAATAATTTGTTTTGTTAATTTAGCTTATGCAATAAATAACAAAAATCAATGTCTATAAAAATTCTATACAGAGTGTCTTCGAAAGTTCTTACAAAATAGAAAACTTGTGCTCCTCTATAAAAAGTCCTGCTTGAGGAGAAAATACATTTCCACAAAAATATTTGAAGGTTGGATGTACAGGGTGGCTTAAAAATGACTGTTTACCAAATTATTATACAGGGTATTTCCTAACTACGGCACGAAACTTTAAAGGGGTAATTTTTTAAAGAAAAGTTCCTATAAACATATGTCCGGAAATGCTTCGTTTCTGAAATACAGGACGTTAATATTTTTAAAAAATCGATATTTTAAAAATATCTTAAATACCCTCAAACCGATTTGGTTAATATTTGGTACGTTTGTTTGATGTAATAAAGCGCTTGTAGAGCTTTTACTAGATTAACTTTATTGGGTTAAGAAGCGTCTTAGTCGGCTTAATATTACTAAGAGAGAAATGTACGCCACTGGCTTTTTATGTAGTTTTTATATTTTGTTCCTATAAAGCAACTAAAAATACAACTTTTAAGTGTGGTACATTTTCTTTGTATCTGGCTTTGTATTGAGGATATTTATAAAATACCGACCTTTAAAAAAATAATTAACGCCCTGTACCTTCAAAACGAAGCAACTCTTGACATATGTTTATAGGAACTTTTCTTCATAAAATAACATAGGATATTACCCTTTTAAGTTTCCAGCCTTAGTTAGAAAACAACCTTTATTTTAATTTGGAAACAAGTCATTTTTAAGCAACCCTGTACAGGGTGTCCAGTTTTCGTGTGTTTTCATATACCAGCTCCCTTACTATAAAAGATAGAAAGATGGGGTTTGCGGCTTACTGTCCTATTTTTTATGAAACTTACATTGCCGCAAACGAAATTTTCATAGCCCCCTTTGTTTCTGACATACAGGGCGATTTTGAAAATTTGTCATTTTTGACGGTCCCCTGTATCTCGATTATTTGGTAACTTTTCAATAAAGTGAAAATGGATTGTTATAGAGTTTTTACGTAGAATTCATTGGCGTAGGTAGTTTTTTTCTAAAAGTTTTGTTTTTGAGTTACGACCCAAACTTATGTTTTTTAAATGGGACACCCTATATATTATTTTTTTATCTTTTTCGCTCTTTTACACGCTTTTCAAAAATATATAATAGTCCATATTTATTTTTTAAAAAAGGAAAATTTTTACATTTTTGTAAAATTTATCATTTTTCGTATAGAAGGCTATGCCCGCAAATCAAAACAAAATTAACAACATCATTTTTATTATAACAACTCTATATTAATACATAATAACTAAGCAACATTAAAAGAAAATAACATATTAATTTATTTTTATTTAGTTTAATTACAAAAATTGCTCGAATTGGGCTCCGTTGTGTTCCAAACATTATTGACATACTTTTTCAATTTTTCGCAATCCATTTAATAAAGTAATAGGCCTACCCTGCAAAAGCCTAAACGCTTGATGTGTAGCTTCTCGAAGTTGATCAATATTGTGGTATTGCCTCATATATATTTGATTTTTCATATATCCCCATAAAAAAATCCAGAACAGAAAGATCTGGGGATCTTGGGGGCCACCTGACTGGTCCATTCGTACCAATCCATTTATCTGGAAATGTTGTGTCTAAATATTCTCTCACTATTTGAGCATTGTGACTTGGAGCGCCATCTTGCTGGTAATAAATATTATTTAGATCGGCCAAAGGAACATCCTCTAATATTTCCATTAGTGTATCTTGCATTATTTCTAGATGTCTATTTCCGGTTAGCGTTCCTTCATAGATAAAATACTTAATTTTAGGACCAAAAATAAAGCATGACACGCTAAATCCAAACCGACCTTGACGTTCTCGAGGAAATGTTACATATTGGTTCGTTTGGGACCAGTACCTTGAATTGTTTCGGTTTAGAATACCAGAACTAGTAAAATAAGCCTCGTCTGACCACACCACCTTTCTTTCAAAATTTGCATTTTCCTGCAACATTTGTAGGTACCAATTGCAAAAACTACCCTACGTTCTGCATCACCGGGATGCAAATGCTGGACAAGATGGTATTTGTATGGTCTAAACTTATGTTTCTTTAGTACTAACTGAGTTTTTGATTTTTTAACCCCAACTTCGTCATATATTTTTCTGCATGATATGGATGGTTGTACCGCGACAGAAGCCAAAACATTTATTTCATTTTCTTCCTGTTTTCCTTGTTGTAAAAATTAGGCCTGGGTTTTTTAAAAGATCCGTGTTCAATGAGATTGGCTTTGATATTATGAAATATTCTTTTATCGGGTTGATGTCTTTCTGGATACCTACGAAATAATTAGATATGTAACAACAAGCTAGATAGATAGATAATGATTAAGATTTTTATATTTGTTATGAATATTAATGTTACATATCAATTTTTTTGTTAATGCTGAATATTACCAATGTCAAAATCTATTCAAATCATCCGATATGCTCACATTATAATAAAAAACATCCTATAATATATCATTGTTGAGAAGGCTACTTCTTAACCTATAGGCATATAATATACTGTTAAACCTTACCGATTAAAATAAAGCTCCGAGGCTGCGTTGGCGTCTTCATTAGCTTGGATAAAACAAACATACATATCGTGTTTTTCATAATTCTCATATCTATTATTTTCTGCCATGTTAAACAATTTTTCACAAAAATAATAAAGTAAACTTCCACATAACAAAATCCAAATCAAACAAATAACAGTACTATTTGACAACAATAACAATCCATAATGGCGCATTTACAGAATTTTGTTTTTGTCATGGCTATCCGTGATTGACCATCGGAAAATGATAAATTTTACAAAAATGTTAAAATTTTCCATTTAAAAAAAAATAAATATGGACTATTATATATTTTTGAAAAGCCTGTAAAAGGGGGAATAAGATAAAAAAATAATATATAGGGTGTCCCATTTAAAAAACATAAGTTTGGGCCGTAACTCAAAAACAAAACTTTTTAGAAAAAACTACCTACGCCACTGAATTCTACGTAAAAACTCTATAACAATCCATTTTCACTTTATTGAAAAGTTACCAAATAATCGAGATACAGGGGACCGTCAAAAATGACAAATTTTCAAAATCGCCCTGTATGTCAGAAACAAGGGGGCTATGAAAATTTCATTTGCGGCAATGAAAGTTTCATAAAAAAATAGGACAGTAAGCCGCAAACCCCATCTTTCTATCTTTTATAGTAAGGGAGCTGGTATATGAAAACACACGAAAACTGGACACCCTGTACATCCAATCCTCAAATATTTTTGTGGAAATCTATTTTCCCATTAAGCAGGACTTTTTATAAAGAGTTTCTTTTTTCAAAAAATTATTCATTAAAAAGTTTTCCATTTGGTGAGAACTTTCAGAGACACGCTGTATAATATATGAGGGGCCAAGTTTAAAAGTGAACGATCTCCATTTAAACTTTTAATACAAAAGTGAGATAAATGGATTTTGGATTTTTACACTGAATTTAAATAAATCAAATTTTAGACCATGTCGCGAAAAAATCATCAAATACTCATCCTCTACTTATGAGCGGCCAAGTTTTACAGAGCAAAGACACCTTCAATCTTGTGGGCGTCACATTTGAAAGTAGCCTTAACTGGCATAAACACATTGTATCTATAGCCACGGCAGCTTCAAAAAGCTTGGATTTCTCTTTCGAGCCAAAAAGTATTTCTCCCCTTCTAATTTATACACTTTATATGTGTCCCAAATCCGACCTCCCTTGGAATATTGTTCTCATATCTGGGGCATGGCGTCCCCCACAACCCTAAACATTCTTGATTCTATTCAAAGAAGAGCTATTCGTCTCATTAATGACTCTTCACTTACAGAAAGGCTTCCTCTCTTGCCCATCGTCGGTCTGTGGGGGATTTATCGCTTTTTATAGGTACTTCCATGGCTCCTGCTCTGAAGAATTGTCCAGTATAGTTCCTCCACTCACGGTTCCCAACAGAGAAACTCGTAGTTCCGGCGAATGCATCCCTATATGGTCCAACTGGACAGGCCCCGAACTTCCCACTTTGTTCGTTCTTTTATCCCTAGAGTTTCTAGATTGTGGAACCTGCTGCCCGCGGAGGTCTTTCCTTTCCCCCAAATCTTTAAGTATTTAAGTCCAGTGTCAACAAACTCCCTCTTACCTCGCTTAAGATACCCACGGTACGTTAGTATTTGGGCTTTTAGCCTTCGTGGTTTGACTACATCCATGACAAAGTGTTTAAACTTAAGAAAAAAAGTACATTCAATTTAAGTATAGATTATTTGTTGATGTTTTATTAGATATAACATGAAAATCTAATTTTGGAGATTGTACACTTTGAAACTAGGCCCCTCATATGTAAATTCGATTAGGCCTACCTGTTCTAGTTTTTCTTATTATCTAAATATATAAATATTATCTTTTTTTATTTATCCGCAAAGCCAAAAGCGTATAATAAGTACCGTACTTCCAATCCAAGTTTTTTTAAAGCTGCCGCGGTGGCTATAGATAAAATGTGTTTATGCCAGTTAAGGTTATTCTTAAATATGACGCCCACGAGATTAAATGTGTTTTCCCTTTGAAAAACTTGGGCTAAAGGATGAGTATTTTCCTATTTATCGTTTATATTATTTATAATACTTGCATAACTGTAGAACAGTCTGCCAGTTAAACAAGAGTAAACTATGAAATAATTTGTCTGCAAATAAATGTTATGTTGTTACTTACCCAAATATATAACACTCTTTAAGGCAAATTCTAGCTTCTTTAGAATATTTATAAAATAAATCCATCACCGTTTCATCAGTTGTAACTACAGTAATATTGTCTCTCCAACCTACTGTACCTAAAAACCGAACTGCAGCTCTTACTAAAAACTATGATATTTTCTTGTAATTTTAGTTTTTATATTTAAAACATCACTAAATATTTTTACTTTGTCACTAACTTTGTCTCTAGAAATCAATCCCAAAATGTTGTTCTGATTGACTTTATACAACTCAAAGATTGTTTTGAACAAATCTGAATCGGTGCATGAGTGAAAGACGGAAATCCCCAAAGTTAAAGGAGACATTTCCAAAAAGTTAATGCGTTCTGTAGTCCATATCGCTAAATTTTTTAAAGTATTTTGAGTGTAGCTTAAGGCACTCGTGACGTTTGAACAGTCATTTATTATAAAAGCGATATTAAGGTCTCCATCAGCACTGTGTATCTTGCTTATATTTTGAGCTTTAATTGCAGCACATACACTTAGAAAAAATACGAGATATTTAATATAAATCATGTTACAATTTTTATGGTACTTTATATGTGTTAATGGTATGATGGTACTACATGTGGATGGAATGTGCGATAGTTTTAAATTTTATTTCCGCTTTAGGCATCAGCGCACAATTTATTTAAACCACACTTTTTTGAAGGACTGATGTTTTCAATGTTTGTGTATATAGACTTATGAAGTTTATTACGCTGATGGGCTTCCCTTGTGAACACATCCTAAATGGTCTCGATAGTTTGAATTTTATTCCAACCCTTATACAGTATGTTTCCAAAAACATGTTGTTTACAAAATTAAAATTGGTATAAATCATGTTAATAGAGTTTTTATGCATGCAAAATGTTTTTGGTAATAGTTCGATATAGCGGTTTTCGCTATTATAAGAGATTTTCGAAAAATTCTTTTTCAGGGCGTTTCTATAGGTCGATCATGACACAAATCTGTGTGCGCGTTTTCCAAAATCCATTCCTATAATTTATTATTAATAAAAACATATTTACGGGACGGTGGAGTGAACAGGGGTGCTGGGTGGGGACAAAACAGTATAAATCCAACGTCAAACACAAGAAAACTATATCCCACACATATGAGATATCTCGTCAGCCATTAATTAGAGAAGGAAAATTTATTTTGGTCAGCTGATAACATGAAGTTCGTCATTATGAAAATGACGGTCAGGATAGAAGCAGCGTTGCCAAACTTCTTATGAAGAATTAACACCAAGCCTATTTCGGGGATTATCCACCATTTCCATGAGAAACAATGATATTTTTTGTAGAAATACCTTTTTCTTTATGTTTAGGTATTTTCCTTTTTTTCTCTACAAATTATAATAGGAAGAAGAAATAACTTAATTTTTCATATGAATTTTGTCCTGTATCTTCCTTTTTTTTAAGCAATTGACAATTTCTCACTTTATTTGGCAACATCGCAAGACATTTACAGTTCTATTGCAAACTCTTCTTTTTATGCAGTGACAGCCATGGCGGGATTATTGTATTATTATTTATTTTTATTTTTTTAAACAATTTTTGGGCATTTTTGTAAACAGAAAGTGCGGTGTGTACTGTGAAATACTGTTTTTGGGCGTTTAATGTAGGATTTCTACTGTTTCGTCCCCACCCAGCACCCCTGTTCACTCCATCGTCCCGTAATATGTTTTTATTAATAATAAATTATAGAAATGGATTTTGGAAAAAGCGCACACAGATTTGTGTCATAATCAACCTATAGAAACGCCCTGAAAAAGAATTTTTCAAAATCTCTTGTAGTAGCGAAAACCGCTATATCGAACTATTAAGGGAAGTAGGGGTAAAATGGGATACTTAACGATTAACTTTATATAATTTTTAAGATATATGTCGGAGCAGTTTCATATTTGCACTCACTAAAACAGGACATTTGTTTTACCAAATGCGATTATGAAACTTACATAATTTTATAAAACACAACTTGAAAAATTTAAATAGTTTAATTTAGACAATTTCCCATTTTACCCACACTGTAAGGGTAAAACGGGAAACACATAGGGGGTAAAACGGGATAGGATTTTAACATATTAAAAAATTCTAGAATTAAATGGAGAAAATAAAAAACAGTTTTTATTCTTTCAAGATGATAAAACGCAAAACATAAATATCTATCACCAAAGGAAATAGGAGAAGGACAAAATAACACTTCCTATTAATCATATCTACATAGGTCACAAACAAAATCCTCTTCGTCACTTTCCGCACCTGCGCAAGCATCGTGAGCCCAGTTGTAGCAACTGCAACATCGTATCCAACCTTCTCCTTTTTTGTCTGTTGAGTATTTACTATTACAATAAAAACATTCAACATCTATGTCGTCTTCCCTTTCCGAATCTGAACAACTCTCTCGCTTTTTAGAATTGGTATTTTTCTTCTTCTTCTTTACCACCTTCTTTTTTTCTTTTCCCCTCAGCGATTGTATTTTGGTTTTTGAGTTTATATCTTTAGTCTTTATTTTTGCATTCTTAATTTTTAAAGTGTTTTCCAACTCATCTTTGTACGGGGTGCTCGTTAATATCGCCGCTTTACCTCCTTTTCTTTTTGGAGCAACATGTGAACGTTTCGTTGAAGCTTTAGGGTAAGGAATAATTTCTTCAGGGGAAAAGTATAATCCGCTGCTGGTAGAAGGCATATTATTTATGTCATCTACTACTGTTTGTACTGTAGATGTTGTTTGGATTACTTCATTGTCAGGGGTCACCTCTCTGTCAGAACGATGATTACCTGGAACGTCTACTTCGCAGCTACTAGTGTGGTGACCTTGACTTGTAATATATTTATCACAGCAACCAGCATAACGTTGACTTGAAACGTCTTCATCACGACCAGAATGATGTTGAATTGGAAGATCTTCATCGTGGCTACCATCAGCGTCCTGCTGTATTGTTTCCGTAGGCAATGCCGCAATAAACATGTCTTCTGTAAACACCGTTCGATTTACCGGAAATAGTCCAGTTTTTGGAACCCATTTATAGCATTCAATGGCGTGGATGCTCTAAGGTAAGCTTTGCCAAATAATTGGGGAACTTCTGCAACAGTAACGCATCGCCCTGGGTGATTTCTGAGCCAAATTTCCATTTCCTCAGTATAAAATATACTTAATGGTGCCATGAACGATACGTCCAGGGGTTGCATTCTATGACTGCAGTGTGGTGGCAGACAGAGAATGGTCACTCCATTCTTTCTGGCTTTGTCGATAATAGAAAGGTTTTGTGTGTGCGTTTTGTGACCGTCGAGAATAAGCAACACTGGGTTATTTTTTGAGGCTTGTGTGTGTTTCAAAAAATGATCAAACCATTGATCAAATAATTCTAGTTGCATCCATCCAGATTTATGAGTAACTGTCAATGTGCCGGGTGGGGATCCTTCGAGAAACTGTGGCTTCATTCGAACCCTAGGAATAATAAGCATAGGTGGAATAAACGCACCAGATGCACTCATACAAATAACTGCAGTAGACAGTTCTCCTCGTTCGGCCGATGTTAAGGTTCCCACCTGTTTCCTCCCTCTTACTGCAACAACTTTCGACGGACGACCTTGAACCGTCGTAATGCCCGTCTCGTCTACGTTAAAAACTCTAGAAGCCGGAAAAACATATTTTTCTTGGAGTGGCTCCAAATGTTAAAAAACGCTGCAACAGCTTCTCGATTAAAGCCACGAGCTCGAGCTGCAGAAGTGGCTTCCGGAAGACGAAGGGATAGTTTATTACGTTTTAAGAAAGATCGAAGCCAGTCCCATCCCGCCATTTTCTTCTCTGAATTAAAGTAATGCTGTAGGTTGTTTTTGGTTGCCAGCTGGTATGCTAGACTACGGATAGATCTAGTTGATAAACCATACAACATACTTTCCATATTTTTGACGTAGTCAACCAACTGCTGCTCTAATTCAATGGGAAATGTGTTCCGTCTGCTTCCTAGTAGTTTGGAATGGCCAGTAGCATCTTTATTTTTCTCCTTAAATCTTCTCTCAAGGGTTGATTTTGGAACCCCAAATTGCTTTGCGGCCTTTAAATATCCATGGGTACCATTTTGTATAGCTTCTATAGCATTAGCCATTGATTCTTCGGACCACGACTGCCGGTTGGATTTTCTTTTATAAGTGCGCGGCATCTGAAAATGTATTTTATTATATTATGGGTAAAATGGGATATCCCATTTTACCCATAATATCGATTTCCCGTTTTATCCCCACATGTTAACTATAATTAAACTTACCGCCAAAACTCGATCGACCTTCGTGGATAGCCAAACAATACAGAAAATAATAAATCGATCACTGGGGTACGATATATCACCAGAGAAACTCAATTCTACACACAAAGCGAGGTGAACAGCTAAAATTGTTGAACTTGAGACTTACAGTCCGCACGCATCAAAGTAAACAAGGTGAACTAAAGACGTTACACGATGCTGCGCCGTCGACTAAAAAAGCTGCGATGCCAGTGCACGCCTAAATCATCTGATTTCGTTAGTCTAGCCGGGGTTGCCGGCTTTAGTTGTTCTAGCAACACTGATGTCCCGTTTTACCCGCATATCCCATTTTACCCCTACTTCCCCTACCTGTTTTTTTAATCATATTTTCATTTAAGTGAGAACTTTTACCGAGATCACAATTCAAGTTTTTGGGAACACTGTATAGTTTTATAAAACTAAACAATTTCTCTTGGTGATTTCTTTTTTAAAATAACTTTTATTTATATGTTTCTTTTTCAAACAATTATTTTCTTTATTTATCATTTAAATAGATTAGGTGATATGAAATAAATTCCCATATAACATTTTTTGCCGGCCATGTACATTTAATTTACTGGCTTGCCAGCACTCTTTAATGGCAAGGCATTGGCAAAAAGGTATCAAAAAGACGCGAAAGTGGGCAATTGGCCGTTATTAGGCCACGTGTTGCAGATAATGTGATGGCATCCGTCAATAAAAGGTTATGATGAAAAAATGCGTTTAGGATAATGGCATTTATTAATAAATAAGTATTGCAAGTTTTATAAGTTGTATGTCCCAAAAGTTAGATAACATATTTAGAATTTTGTAATCGAATAAAATGAGAAAAAAAGGCAGGAAAACTTTATCATTTAAAAAATTACATAATATATTTTTTTATACAGTAACAATAAACCCTAAAAAATTAAAGGTATGTAATAAAATTTAAAAAAGATAGTAAATCAAAAGAAAACACTTTAAAATAGTAAGTATTTAAGGGACACTTATACTCAATTTTCAGATCCAAATCATAGGGAGAAATATTTTAAATGAGTTAAATTTAAAAAAAAGCTATTAAATATATATAATTTTTTTAATAACACGTCTTTAAAACTTTTAATAAGGCAACTCCCTGATTTCATATAATTTTTTTAGGTAACTACAAATTTAAAAGGTTTTAAACGAAATGTTTACAGCTCCTAACAGTCTACTTGAATAACCCGCCTTCTTGACTAGCCATCACCAATTAATTACACAACACACACTAATTAGGTAATGAATACACTTAATTATGTCTACTAAAAACTCTTTTCTCTAAAAAAGAAACTAAAATGCTAGAAAACCACGTAGAAAACAATTGCACAAAGCGGTCAAACAAAAGCAATTTTGTTTTATCTGTTTTTTCTCTCAAAAATACATAATAAACATTTTGTTTAACCTAATTTTTATTTGCATAATTTGTAGCAATAAAATGTTATGAAAAGGCCATTTCCTTTAAATTATGTAAAAAACATAAAATAATGTTGTTTAGCCGCCATTATAAATAAAACAGATCAAAAAATTGCTCGAATGTTAGTTAAATACCAATGTTAATAATATGGTTTGAAAAGTATAAATATGCGTTGAAGGTTTGCCTTCAAAAATCCAATATTTATTTGCCTGCAACAAAAAGGCATGCTTTATTTAATCAGGATTGGTATGCCGCCATTTTTGTATGCTTGCCGGCAATTCGCCTGCATGTAAAATTTATTGGCAATTGAGTGTTTATTTAGGGTTAACTTTTTAATGCGTATTAGATGTTGGCATAATATTGCCACCAATTGCCAATGCTTTACCATCAATGCCAATATGAAAAATGTATATTGCCGGTAAATAGTGTTTGCTGGGTAAAATGTATAATGCGGCACCTCTTAACACCAACGGTATTAGTATTGGCTTTTAGTCTTCGTGGATTGTCCAAAGATTAAAAAAATAGTATGACCTGAATTAAATTCTGTTTTAAAAGGCTAAACATAATAACTTTAATAACAAAATAAAATTGGATAGATTCGGACACACACGACTAGTAAAGTTTACGCTGTGAGTCAGAAATTGCTAGGTTACAATCAATACAAACTTTTTTACTGTGTACCTTCTAGTCATGTCTTATTAAATGATCGATGAAATAAAACGATTTGGAGGGTATTTTTATACCCTAATGGTATTAAAATTTTGTTTGGAATCGTGTTTTGAATATACTTACATGATTTAGTGTTTAATCACTTTAACAAGATTTAATACACCCTAAATAGGTACTCTTAAAATAATTGCAAAATACAGGGTGGCCCACCATATTCGACACGGTCTGTAGCTGGATAACCATGGGGTTTTTAAAAAAGTAAATACTGAAACATATACAGGTCGGATAAGGCCACAGTATAAAATTATTTTACTCTATACAGGATGTCTCAAAAAGTGTGACCTATTAAAGTTATATTTTTTAAATAGAACACCCTATATTTTATGACGGTTTTAGATTCTACATAAAAAATAATTTAAGTTAGTTAATAGTACCAAGTGTCTAATTTTATTCGTTTTTGTGATATTTGTTTTTTTTTTCAAAATGCAGGGTGCAATTAAATTAATTTTATTTTAACAGTATAAACTCCTTAAACTTTAAAATTTGTTACAAGATTAGGAAAAGTCTGCCTTATCATACGTGGGTCATATCGGGATCAATAGATTATACAGGGTGATCAAAAAATAATTTCAATTTTTTAGAAAGTCAAATTGCAATATCTCTCTTATTTTAAATGGAACATCCTCTATTTTTTTACACCACATGATGACAAACCAAATGCTCTTTCAAATGGTGTATAGGTTGCCTATACCTATCTTTTATACTTTTTAAGTAAATTCCGTTTTAACATATTTTTATTCCAAATTACTTTTAAATGTAAGTAGGCTGTGATATAGCTATGCCTATTTACTAACCTGTTATTGCAAAATGTAAATTTGTTGGAAAAAAGTACAAAATTAAAAGATTTTGTATTATCTGCCACTATTTTTAAAATTCACAGAAAAAAAATTCATTAGTTGCTTATAATGCTACTTTCAATAACACTTATTTCAGCTGAATGTGGTAATGATAAAATTTATGTTTTTAAAAAATCCTAATAACTCATCTGGTCAGTTATGACGACATTCTGTGACCTATAACTCGTTTCTTCCATTATCTATAATCACTGTGTCAAATTTTTTAAAGCAACTATTAAGGTTATCAGATGGTTTCTCCTGGAATATTTTTCAGGATTAACTCTAGACTCAAGTAAACCATTTTTTCACATCGCACCAGTATTATATCATCTTGTTGTTGTAGAAGAAGGGTTTTTATGTAAAATCATTGAAATTTCTTTTAAACTGACTAAAACACTAGTAATCAATAAATGGTCGTTGTTATTTTCTTAAGAAAAATATTAGTGGCTGCTATGTCACAGCCAACTTTAATTTAAATAAACATTTGGACTAAAAATTTGTAAAAATAGATTTTACTAAAAAGCACAAAAGATAAGTATAGGCAACCTATACACCATTTGAAAGAGTATTTTATTTGTCATCATGTGACGATAAAAATACAGGGTGTTCCATTTAAAATAAGAGAGATATGGCTATTTGATTTTCTGAAAAATTGAAATTATTTTTTGATCACCCTGTACAATATTTGATCTTGATTTGCCCTACGTGTGATATGGCAGACTTTTTTTAATCTTGTTACACATTTTTAAATTTAAGTGTTAAAAGTGTCAAAGTAAAATGAATTTAATTTTACCTCCGCATTTTTCAAAAAATCAAATATCAAAAAACGAATAAAATTAGACACTTAGTACTATAAGCAAACTTGAGTTATTTTTTAAAATAGAATCTAAAACCGTCATAAAATATAGGGTGTTCTATTTAAAAAATATAACTTTGATACGTCACACTTTTTTGAGACACCCTGTATAGACTAAAATAATTTTATACTGTGGTCTTATTAGACCTGTATATGTTCCAGTATTTACTTTTTTAAAAACCCCATGGTTATCCAGCTACAGACCGTGTCGAATATGATGGGCCACCCTGTATACTGGGTTGAATAATGGGCTATATGAATAAAAAGATGCAAATTATGATATTATTTATAAAATTATAAATACTATTATAAATAAATAAAAAAAAATAATAATATAAAATAATAATAAATAAATAAAATAAAAAAATAAATTATAATATACTTCTTATAAAATTTAAAGTAAATGCTTTTGCTTTTTAAGTATAGTTAGGTCCACATTTATTTAATTCGGAAAGCAATACCGCCATCGCCAAGTATACAAAAAATGATAAAGTAAATAATCCTTTTCGAAGGCACATAGCGCTGTCAGAGCCTGATTTCCTATTTTTTAGATTAATAAAAAAACCCTGCTAAAACACGTGTCACGTACTTTTTTTTTTATCTTTGGACAAGCCACGAAGGCTAAAAGCCTAAATACTAACGCACCGTGGGTGTCTTAAGCGAGGTAAGAGGGCGTTTGTTGACACGGAACTTAAATACTTGAAGATTTGGGGGGAAGGAAAGACCTCCGCGGGCAGCAGGTTCCACATTCTATAAACTCTAGGGATAAAAGAACGAACAAAGAGGAAGTTTGGGGCTTGTCCAATTGGACTGTATAGGAATGCATACGCGCGGCACTACAAGTTTCTCTATTGGGAACCGTGAGTGGAGGAACTATACTAAACAATTCTTCAGAGCAGAAGCCATGGAAGTACCTATAAAAAGCGACAGATCCCCCACAGCCCAACGATGGGCAAGAGAGGGAAGCCTTTCTGTAAGTAAAGGATCATTAATGAGACGAATAGCTCTTCTCTGAATGGAATCAAGAATGCTTAGGTTTGTGGGGGACGCCATGCCCCAGATATGAGAATGGTTTATTTAGAATCATTTTACATGCTTTTAGTCTAATCATCACTCTAAATTGAAATACAAAAAAAACTATTGGCAGCAAAAGTGTCAAAAATGGCATTTAAGGTGTCATTATCTTCAAAATATCATTATCTATCAACATAAGATAAGATATGTCGGTGGTGCCATATAAAATGTGGAAGTAGCATTGTCCGGAAAACCAGATGTAATCGACATACCAAACTTCATTTTTCTATCTTTAGAGGTAAAAAATGTTGTTAGAAAGTTGCGGCAATTTCGATTTTAACGAAAGTAGGTATACGGAGGTTTTTGGGGCGTTGATCACGAAGGAAAATTTTTTGGCGAAAACGTTTCGTTTCCGAGATATCTCATCAAAGTTGAAAGAACTAATATTATTTTCACTATATTTCCCCTTCTTTTTGCATACAATTTGATTTTCACCTTGCACTTAATTACATAACTTCATTTTCAATCGTTTTCTGTCGCAGTAGGCTGTGACGCCATCGGTGTATTTATTGTTGCAGCATTTTTTAAAGTGAACTTTTGCAATTTAATTGATGAGAAGGTGTAAAATACACGAAAAACGGGTCTTTAAAAAGTAAAAATTAAATATTGTGTTCTTGATCAAGATTATTAGAATGATTCTTCGAGGTTAAAAGAACTGAATAAAATTTTTTTTGAAAAACCCAGTATATGGGGCGAAACGTCAAATCGAAGTGTTTTACTTAATATACTAATATATAAACCTATACCCAAGAATAAATTAATCTCGGTTATTGAAAAATGGTTTAAGAAAAATAAAAAGTTATATATATATATATATATATATATATATATATATATATATATATATATATATATATATATATATATAATTTTCAGAGGATTTAACATAAAAATTAATATTTTAAGATGAGTAAATGAGAGTATAAAATAGCAATAAAAAATACCACGTTTTTAAAGTCATGAAAATTAGCCATGATATATATATGATTGCTAATTTTCATGACTTTAAAAACGTGATATTTTATTGCTATTTTATACTCTCATTTACTCATCTTAAAATAATAAATTTTAGTTTAAATCTTCTGATTTCACAAATGCAATAATAAACACCCAAGCAAAGTAAATAATACAAAATAATAATGTCGCATACCACGCAGGTCAAACAAAATGGTGTTTCTAGGTCCAAAGATCAATAAACGGCGAATCAAATAGAACCTGTTACACACCTAATTTAAAGATTGCCCATTAAGCTGGGTTGATTATGTTTTGATATTCAGAAAAAAAAACTTGACATAGTTTACTTGAACAGATAAACAAAACGATTATGGTTTTTCATAAAATTAAAATAAGATGATGAAAAGGAAATATGTCACGGATTTAATATTATTTTATATATATTTTTTAATCTTTGGACAATCCACGAAGGCAGAAAGCCTAAATACTAACGTACCGTGGGTGTCTTAAGCAAGGTAAGAGGAAGTTTGTTAACACGGGACTTAAAAACTTGAAGATTTGGGGGGAAGGAAAGACCTCCGCTGGCAGTAGGTTCCACAGTCTAGAAACTCTAGGGATAAAGAACGAACGAAATGGGAAGTTCCGGGCCTGTCTAATTGAATTGTATAGGGGCGCATACGCGCGGCACCACGAGTTTCTCTGTTAGGAGCTGCAAGAGGAGGGACTATACTGGACAATTCGTCGGAGCAGAAGCCGTAAAAGTATCTATAGAAGACCGATAGATCTCCACAGCTCGACGATGGGCAAGAGAAGGAAGTCTTTGAGTAAGTAAAGGATCATTAATAAGACGAACAGCCCTTTTTTGAATGGCATCAAGAATGCTGAGGGTTGTAGGGGATGCCATTCCCCAGACATGAGAACAATATTCCAGAGAGGGTCGAATTTGGGACACATACAAAGTGTATAAATTGGAAGGAGAAAAATACTTTTGGCTCGGAAAAGAAATCCAAGCTTTTTTGAAGCCGCGGTGGCTATAGATACAATGTGTTTATGCCAGTTAATGTTATTCTCAAATGTGACGCCCACAAGGTTAAATGTGTCCCCGCTCTGCAAAACCTGGCCACTCATAAGCAAAGGATGAGTGTTTGATGATTTTTTCGCGACAAGGAACATGATTGTGTTTTGGATGCATTAAATTGAACGAGATTTTTGGCGCCCCAATCCAATATCAAATTGAGATCCTGTGAAAGAGATATCTGCATCGCCCTGCGTTTGCTTTCCAAGTCGGGTTGAGAAATTGGTTTGGGAACCTGAAAAGTGGAGTGAAGGGTACTATCGTCAGCATAACTATGAATTGGATTGGTTGTGGAAGAAAGAAGGTTTATATGAGATATGCTTGCTGGAAAATGAAAAATACATATCTATTTAAAAAAACACACTTTTTTTGTTTTATTAATCCTACAAAAAAAAGAAAATTTGTACAAGAAAGTAACAAAGGATGATAATCAGTAAATAAAATATAAATATTAACAATATGCCTAAGTAGAGAAAAGTGGCCAAATATGGAATACTATTTTGTTTTTATATTAAATAAATTAAAATAAATAAAAAAATTATTAAAAGAAATATGGCCATTTAAATTAAAGTTTTTTTGTATTAAAGCTTATGGTGAAAATCAAGCATACGCGATAATTTTGGCAAGGTGTGTATAAAGAGGTAAAGTTTATAACTTTGTTTGTTTGTAGGGGATACTGAATTGATCATGAAAATTCTTTTACAATCAGAAAGCTACACTAATTAGAAGTTTTAAAGGCTATATTTTATTATGATTAAACTAAAAGTTTGGAGAAAATGGCTATTTATGTATCAAGGGCGTTACTGGGACTAGAATGCCCTGAAGGTCGAAATAGCCCGAGGGCCTCTGGCCCGACGGCTAGATTTCGACCTGATGGGCATTATAGTCCAGTAAAGCCCGTGGTGCATACAATGCTTTATGTTTTACCCAAAAAGAATTTTTCAATGACTAATTACATTATTTATTCGCAATATAAAAAATAAGTTGCACCTGTACCAGTATACGTAATTAGATAATGACTGGTGTTAAATTTGACTTTGATGTTTCTATCAGTTAGTCAGTTGGCATTTTTTATTTAACGATTTGCTCAAAATAGAAGAAATTCCACAAAATATAAGAGAAAAGGCCATAAAAGCGACCAAAAATCTTTTGCCAGTTAAATCAAGGCAACAATCGGGAGTATGGCATATTTGGTATTTGGAAAGATGCGAACGCAATTCTTTAAATAACCGAAATCCTTTTAATGGCATATTTTCAGGAACTGGTAAGTTATTGATTTTATTTTAATACATATGTTTGTATAAACTTGATCTTTATTGTGAGAGAAATAAAATTGGATAAGCAATAAAATTTCCATATTAGCACATTAGGGCATTATAAGCGGGTATTATCATAATGCCCGCTTATAATGCCCTAGGTGTGATAGCAGGTATTATTGCTACCATAACATATTCCGTTTCTAAGGTATTACAGATTAATAATAGAAGGGTAGGCTAGTAAATAATATTGAGGTAAAAAGTTTAAAAGCTATTTTTTTTATTAGAAAAATCATGAAAACCACAAAAATTCATTTTTTAAAATTAATAATTTTAATGTTGTTTAATGCAATAATAATAGTACATTAAATAAGTCTTTAAAAAAATATTACCCCTTTTTTTAAGTATTGAATGTTAAATTTTACAAATAGTTTAATCAAAGGAAATTCGTACCTATTTTAATTAGCCTTATCCGTAAGAGAAAATACATTTCTTAAGTGTATATAATTTCAGGAGAAAGCCTGATATAAGTATGAACAGGAAGGTTGTAAACACTGATTTACTATATCCTTATTTATTTTTAAATAAAACACCTATTTATGTAAATTAGAAAAATATCATTACAATTAATTAACATTATCCAATTAAAAACAACATAACGACCCTAATTGTACTAATTTGTAACCATCAAAGAAATACAAAATCATATACTTAAACTTTTGCCAAAAACATAATGTATTTTTTTATCTTTGGACAATTCACGAAGGCTGAAAGCCTAAATACTAACGTACCGTGGGTGTCTTAAGCGAGGTAAGAGGAAGTTTGTTAACACGGGACTTAAAAACTTGAAGATTTGGGGGAAGGAAAGACCTCCGCTGGCAGCAGGTTCCACAGTCTAGAAACTCTAGGGATAAAAGAACGAACGAAATGGGAAGTTCGGGGCCTGTCCAATTGAACTGTATATGGATGCATACGCGCGGCACCACGAGTTTCTCTGTTGGGAACTGCAAGAGGAGGGACTATACTGGACAATTCGTCGGAGCAGAAGCCGTAAAAGTATCTACAGAAGAGCTCGACGATGGGCAAGAGAAGGAAGTCTTTGAGTAGGTAAAGGATCATTAATAAGACGAACAGCCCTTCTTTGAATGGCGTCAAGAATGCGGAGGGTTGTAGGGGATGCCATTCCCCAGACATGAGAACAATATTCCAGAGGGGGTCGAATTTGGGACACATACAAAGGGTATAAATTGCCCATTAGCTTGCTAAAAATCAAAAGATAGGCGCAACACATAAAAAGTTATTGTTAGTTAAAAAGTGTAAAAGTTTAAAGGGATATTTTCTTTGTTAGCTGGTTATAGCAGCTGTAAGCACTTTCATTTTTTGACAAATCAATGACGTCAGTCTTACAATAGCTTACAGCGGTTATTAGAGGCATTGGGAGATGTCTAAACACTGTCTAACATGATGAAAAAAACAAGGAGGGGGAAATATAGCCGAATTTGAGGTTAAAAGTCAAACAAAATTGACAAAAGGATTACTAATAACAATAACAATAGTATGTGTGGGAAACCATGTGAAGGATTAATTTACCTGCCATTAAAGATATATTTCGCATTTTGTTTTAAAACTGAAGTTGCCATTTTTTAGGTTATATTAATATTATTTTTTATGTCATTTGTCATTGGCAGTAAGAGCCTTCAGGGATATTTTCTTTGTTAGCTGCTTACAGCAGCTGTAAGCGATTTCATTTTTTAAGAAATCAATGACGTCAGTCTTACAGCAGCTCACAGCGGTTGTTAGCGGCGTCGGGAGATGTCTAACCACTGTCTAACAGGATGAAAAAACAAGGAGGGGGAAATATAGCCAAATTTGAGGTTAAAAGTCAAACGAAATTGACTAAATGTGTACTAAGAACAATAACAATAGTATGTGTGGGAAACCATGTGAAGGATTAATTTACCTGCCATTAAAGATATTGCGCATTGTTGTTTTAAAACTTGGAGTTGCCATTTTTTAGGTTATATAAATATTATTATTTTTATGTCATTTGTCATTGGCGGTAAGCGCTTTTAAGGGATATTTTCTTTGCTAGCTAATTACAGCAGATGTAAGCACTTTCATTTTTTAACAAATCAATGACGTCAGTCTTACAGCAGCTCACAGCGGTTGTTAGCGGCGTCGGGAGATGTCTAACCACTTTCTAACAGGATGAAAAAAACAAGGAGGGGAAAATATAGCCGAATTTGAGGTTAAAAGTCAAACGAAATTGACTAAATGTGTACTAATAATAATAACAATAGTATGTGTGGGAAACCATGTGAAGGATTGATTTACCTGCCATTAAAGATATCGCGCATTTTTATTTTAAAACTGGAGTTGCCATTTTTTAGGTTATATTATTATTATTTTTTTTTATGTCATTTGTCATTGGCGGTAAGCACCTTTAGGGATATTTTCTTGGTTAGCTGCTTACAGCAGCTGTAAGCACTTTCATTTTTTGACAAATCAATGACGTCAGTCTTACAGCAGCTCACAGCGGTTGTTAGCGGCGTCGGGAGATGTCTAACCACTGTCTAACAGGATAAAAAAACAAGGAGGGGGAAGTGTAGCCGAATTTGAGGTTAAAAGTAAAAGGAAATTGACTAAATGTGTACTAATAACAATAAAAATAGTATGTGTGGGAAACCATGTGAAGGATTAATTTACCTGCCATTAAAGATATTGCGCATTTTTGTTTTAAAACTGGAGTTGTTATTTTTTAGGTTATATTAATATTACTTTTTTATGTCATTTGTCATTGGCGGTAAGCACCTTTATTTTTTGATTCACATTGTAATGACGTCAGCTGTTAGACAAGCTTGTTAGCAGCTGTAAGACAGAAGAATTAGAAAAATATCCCTTTATTTTTTTGATTCACATTGTAATGACGTTAGCTGTTAGACAAGCTTGTTAGCAGCTGTAAGACTAAGAAAAATATCCCTTAATTTGGCCCACACTGTAGACATAAATAATAAATTGTTTAATTAACTTTAAGTTCTTTAACTGTAAAATTTAACACTTCACCTTTAATAATTCATAATTCTTATGTATGATATGTATTTACCTAACCGAAGAACCGTTCAGTTAACATCCTCAGGTCCCATTTTCTGCAAGAGCAATCGGTCAAACCACATTGTATAACCAGTACCATTTCTCTATCTTTCTCTCTTCCGGAACGGTACTTTCTTCAAGCTTAGGCTTTCTCTTTACATTTTAGTAAAATCTTCATTAAGTGTCTTAACGTTTTGCAGTGAAGAAGTGTGTTTCTGATAAACATTTAGAAGTGAATGGTTTAAAAGATTAGCCATGGTGTACGGGTACTCCTATTATTATGTTTATTTAAAATATGCTGCGGTTGCAATTGTTGCCGCATCTTTGCCGGTAATTGCTTTAATTGTTTTAAAAATATTTCAAAAATTGAGTGTAGGAAGATGCAGGAGCATGGTATGTCTTACTGGTAAGACTGCCATTGTCACAGGAGGCAGTTCCGGTAAGAATAATCATATTACTCATTAATAATCATAGTTACAGAAGAAAAATAAAAAATATATTTTTTTTTAATTTTTAACGGTGAAAAATAATTTTACAAGTAAATAATGACTTGCCAATTATTAATTTTAAGGTTTTAAAATTGTCAAAAAACCATATTTTAATTCTTATGTTACGACCAATAATCAATAAAATAAAATTTATTTTAGTAATGGCCATGCTGTTAATGTTATAACTATTGTGTTATTTTAAAAGCAGTATCCTATTTTTTTTATTGTATTAAATTGAACGTATCAATTTTTTTAAATTTTGTTTCTGCTGGGTATATGTCCACACTACATTTTCACTGAACAGTCCCACAACGCCCAAACATCTTTAAAACTGTTAAATCTGCGTTTACTACTTCTAAAATTCTATGTTTCGCATGCCCAACCTCCCAAATATTAAATTATACAGGCTGTTTCCCAGGGCCGTATTAACTGTATGAGGCGACTAGGCTAGAATTCCCGGACGCCTATTTTGCACGAAAAAAATTTTTGAAGAGCAAAAAAAAGGTCCTTACCTCCGTGGCGCCTATTTTTAGTGCCAGGCGCCTTACTTCACCACCCGAAATTAAATAAAGGTCTTTCCCTCCTTTTCGGGCCTATTTCATTTATTTCAAAGCTCCTTCTTCACACAAAAATTAGTTGTAATCCCCACCCTGGCGCCTATTTTTTCATGGCGCCCTAGGCTGTAGCCTAGTCAGCCTATTGGATAATACGGCACTGCTGTTTTCTAACTTCGATACAAAACTTTAGGGGGTGATTTCTTATGTTAGTTTATTATAAAAAGGTATTTCTTATAGAATAAATCTTTATTGTGGTAACCAAAGACTTTACATACGCCATTTGAATAAAAATAGGTCTAATTAAACCAGGGCCGTATTAACTGTTTGAGGCTACAATTCCTGGGGCGCCTATTTTCCACCAAAAAAATTTTTGAAGAGCAAAAAAAAGGTTCTCTTCACTTTCCCTCATTTTCACGCCTATTTCCCTATTTCATTCCAAAGCACCCTATTCACAGAGAAATTACTCACCAAAAACCCCCACTCAACCTAAACTTTTTAAAACCTCCCCTGTCTAGCGCCTATTACTCCCCTGTCTGGCGCCTATTTTTTCATGCCGCCCTAGGCTGTAGCCTAGTCAGCCTAATGGATAATACGGCCCTGAATTAAACAGATCAGACCAAACGAGAACTAACCAGAACAATTTACATAGAAAACATACAAAAAAATATATGGTAGCGGCGCTTTAACCCAGCCTGTCAAAGTGAAATGTTTCGGGTGTCGTACTGGGCGAACGCGTCACTTTTTGTCGGACAAGTGTATCACATGTTTTATATGTAATTTTTAAATATTGTGCCAGAAGCGGTAAAGGTTACAGTCATGAAAGTATGAACCGAAAAATAAAGAGTAGTTTAAGGTATGCTATAGTTTTTTTTGTTGTTTGTGAAATACATTTGTAAAACATTTTTGGTCATGGATTGTTTAAGCACCATAAATATCTTAAAAATCATAAATTTTTGGTATAGGAAAGTTAAAAAAACTTATCTTATTTTTATTTTTAAAATGCAAAAATAGCCCATATACCCATAGATTTAAAATAATTAGGATTTAACATTTAAAATATGAGATGTTGACCATAAAAACTTCTCTGTTGAAAAAGTAAATTTCTTTTTAGAAATACTGTTTTCGTTTTTAACCCATTTTCGTGTATTCTATTTTTTACAAAAGACCCAGTGAATTATAGGTGGCATGCCAAAATCGCAAAAAGTGTCAAAATTAAATAATTATATGCAAAATTTTAAGCTAAATTTGATTACGTAAGTAGAGAAACATGGGGATTACAATTTAAAAAAACCTTGGACCACTTTGTATATAACAAAATAACATGCACGTTTGAAAACTCTACAACTTTTATGTAAAACTTTTTCGGATATCTCGTTGAAGAACGGAGTTATTGGACTTTCTCGGATAATTGTGTCACGCTGTAACTACATATACCAAACCTTTATTAAATTTTTTATTGAAAATTTCATTTCTTTTTCTAGGTTTGGGCTTTCAAACTGCAATTGTTCTGGCGTCCAGAGGTGCCCGAGTAATTTTGGCGGACCGAACTGACAGTACGCACGCAAAGAAAACGATAATTGAAAAAACACACAATACCAACATTGTAACAAAGCATCTCGATTTAGCTTCATTAAGTTCAGTCAGAAAGTTTGCCAAAGAAATCAACGAGACAGAGGAGAGATTGGACTTGCTTATCAATAATGCCGACGTGGGATCTGTCCGTAATAAATATACCGATGATGGTTTACATCCGACAATGCAGATTAATCATTTTGGACCCTTTTTATTAACTCATTTACTTACAGGTGTGTAAATAGATCTAATTGATCTTTCTTGTTTTACTTTAAAGCTACCCCGCAAACACTATTTGCCGGCAATATACATTTTCATATTGGCATTGATGGTAAAGCATTGGCAATTGGTGGCAATATTATACCAACATCTAATACGCATTAAAAAGTTAACCCTAGATAAACACTTAATTGCCAATAAATTTTAGATGCACGCGAATTGCCGGCAAGCATACAAAAATGGCGGCATACCAATTAAATAAAGCATGCCTTTTGTTGCAGGCAAATAAATATTGGATTTTTGAAGGCAAACCTTCAACACATATTTATACTTTTCAAACCATATTATTAACATTTGTATTTAACTAACATTGGAACAATTTTTTGTTCTGTTTTATTTATAATGGCGGCTAAACAACATTATATAATGTTTTTTTACATAATTTAAAGGAAATGGCCTTTTCCTAACATTTTATTGGTACAAATCATGCAAATAAAAATTAAGTCAAACAAAATGTTAATTATGTATTTTGAAAGAATAAAAATAAAATGATGGTAAAATTAGCTAGGTTAATTTCGACGATTTCGACCGAAGGTGATAAATTCAAATTTCCCGCTTAGCCGAAATACAAGATTTGACAATTTGACAGATGAGGCAACCTCGCTTTTGTTTGGCCGCTTTGTGCAATTGTTTTCTACGTGGTTTTCTAGCTTTTTAGTTTCTCTTTTAAAGAAAAAAGTTTTTAGTAGACATAATTAAGTGTATTCATTACCTAATTAGTGTGTGTTGTGTAATTAATTGGTGATGGCTAGTCAAGAAGGCGGGTTATTCAAGTAGACTGTTAGGAGCTGTAAACATTTCGTTTAAAACATTTTAAATTTGTAGTTACCTAAAAAATTAATTGAAATCAGGGAATTGCCTTATTAAAAGTTTTAAAGACGTGTTAATAAAAAAAAATTATATATGTTTAATAGTTTTCTTTTTTGACATTTAACTCCTTTAAAATATTTCCCCCATGTTTTGGATCTGAAAATTGAGTGTAAGTGTCCCTTAAATACTTACTATTTTAAAGTGTTTTCTTTTGATTTACTATCTTTTTTTTTAACACGCTTTTATTAACTTGGGTTGTAACTATCTATCCATCTATCTATCTATGTAACGGAATCTTTGAGCCTAATTTTAACCAACTTCCAGCTATTCGATTTCTTTGAAACTTTGCACACGTGTCAAGGACCGATGAAGATGCAATAATTTAAAAACAGTATCCCGTTATCTTTTTTGAATCGCCAGGAAAAAAATTCCATTATATTATAAAAACAACACCTAGGATGCCATCTGTCTGGCAACATTTCAAACTTTGCTATTAAATGAAGAAGAAATTTTTTAGTTTTTACACAATTTGGTTAGTTGCACCATGGGTGTTCAATTTTTATGAACAATAAAAATATAGGGTTAGTTGCACCATGAGTTCAAGGATTCCATAATAAAAATTACATTATGTGTAATGTATACATAATACATAATGTGCAATTAATAAAAATTAACATTCTTTTTTTGGATCGCCAGGAAAAAAATTTTCCTTTATATTATAAAAATATAAAACAACACCTAGGTTGCCACCTGTTGGCAACATTTCAAACTTTGCTATTAAATGAAGAAGAAATTTTTTAGTGGGTTGCAATATATTGGCAACGGTCCAAACATTGCCTGATTGCCATCTGTTGGCAAAATTTCAAACTTTGCTACTTAATGAAGAAGAAATTTTTAGTGAGTTGCAATCTGTTGGAAAAATTTTAAAATTTGCCACTCTTGTTCATTAAAAAATTTTTTCGCCATTTTGTCAAGAGTAGCAGAAACTAAAAATGAAAAATAATTAATAGTTTAAAAAACTAAAAAACACGCTTTTATATGCAACCGAACTAAAAATTAGAAAATAATTTTTCATTAAAAAAAATATTGTCATTTCATAGTAAAAAGCGTGGGGTGATAAAAATATTAAATGTTATAATTATTATATTTGCAAATATCTATGATGGAAAAGTTATGAAAAAATAGTAAAATGCACCCCACGCTTTTTACTATGAAATGACAATATTTTTTTAATGAAAAATTATTTTCTAATTTTTAGTTCGGTTGCATATAAAAGCGTGTTTTTTTAGTTTTTTTAAACTATTAATTATTATTTTATTACATATTTTTTTTTTTTTTTTTTTTTTTTTGATTTATTGTTACGGTATAAAAATTTATATTATGTAATTTTTTTATTGATAAAGTTTTCCTGCCTTTTTTCTCATTTTTTCGATTACAAAATCCTAAATATGTTATTTAACTTTTGGGACATTCAACTTATAAAACTTGCAATACTTATTTAATGATAAATGCCATTATCCTAAACGCATTTTTTTGCCAATAACTTATTAATGATGGATGCCATCACATTATCTGCAACACGTGTCTTAATAACGACCAATTGCCCACTTTCGCGTCTTTTTGATACCAATGCCTTGCCATTAAAGAGTGTTGGCAATGCCAGTAAATTAAATGTACATGGCCGGCAAAAAATGTTATATGGGTATGCATTTATTAAATTGTTTAATTTATTTAAATAATTTATTCATTCTAAAAAGTGAGGAAGTAAAACTCCTTACTTCTTGTAAATTACTTGCAAAGCAAGATTTTGCATCTCTTGGATATTATTCACTCGGCGATGTGGAATTTTACAAAAGGTCTTCCGTTTAGAGCTAATTAAGATCACCAATCGCAGACCAGTTAGTTCTGGTTAGCGTGGTAAGGTCAGGGCTGTCTCTAGCCCAAGCAGCAAGCTGACGTCATTTTTAAGTCATTTTTGATCATTTTTGGTCATAGGACGTCATCAGACCAAAATTATGACGTCATTTTAACCCCATTTTAATGACGTATTTTTTCGTCCTACTAGCTTATAAAAATCTTATGACGTCATGTTTAGAAAACCAGCCAGAAAAATTTTGTGACATTATATGATTCGTGTCAAAAAATCCAACCAAAATATCATATGACAGAAAAATAAGACTAATAATTTTACAAAATTAAAATAGGAAAAAACTCTACCGATAGATGGCGTAATAGACAATAAACTACTACGTTTATTCAACATCTTCGCTTTTTATCGCCTACACTGTAGCCGATGAGACCAAAATAGTACGAGACCGGTCTGCGGTTGGAAGCTTTGAAAGAAATATCTTCGGCTAGTGTAAAGATCTGCATCTCCAGGTTGGACATTGCCCCGAAAGTTGCGTCAGTGTAAGGAAATTGCAAGCAGTAAGAAGTTTTTCCTACTTCAGTTTCCAAATAAAATATCGTATCATTTAAAAAAAAAGTATATGCGTCAATTTTTCGTCATCAAAGACGTCATTAACGGGACGTCTTTTGTCTGTGACTTAGGAAGGTCAATTAAACGTCATTTTATCGTCTTCTTATGACGTTTTTGCTGACCAAAAATGACTAAAAGAGACGTCAATAAGACGTCAGCTTGCTGCTTGGGAAGGTATCTGGTCCCGTGGTGCAATAAATTATTTGCCGCCCTTTGGAACAAAAATTTGGTGTTTACAAAATGTTGAAAAGGAAAAAAAGGTCCTCTATTCGATTTCTTACTTTTTTTACAATATACTCTTTACTCTTTAACCTTTTTTCCCATATTTTTGTCTCCACTTCTTAATTGCTCTCATTTCCGATTTTCAAAACCATTCATTCCTCTTGCCTTCCGCCCTTTCTTTCATACTTTCCGCCATTTATTTCACATTTTTTCCGCCCCTACAGCGTTGCGCCCTGGGGCCTTGCACCACTTGCACTACCCGCTAGGTACGGCACTGGGTAAGGTAAATAATTATTAAAATATATTATTTGTCATTTACCTTTTCTTTTAAATTTATGAATAAAAAAACATTCAAAATAACGAATTGAGGTATATAAGGCTGTTTTTAGTTTGATTTATTCCTTTTAACACTGTAAAGGATGCAAGAAAATAAGGACTTTTTTTTAGGTAGAATTCTGACAATGGTTCGTTTCCAAGATACAGAGTGTTAAAGTTTCAAGAAAAAGAAACCTTTTTTGTCATAACTTTTCTACCACTCCAGATATTATAACCAAATTTGGTACAATTCTTTTTGGTCATTACATCACATTTTTTGTAGTAAAAGTTTAAAAAATCTAATGGCGTTCGAACAAGATCTTTATTTAATTTTTTTCAACAAAAATATAATAAATAGTTCGCCGCTTTTTCTACGAATCAACATTAATTTAAAATAATTATTTACTTTATTGAAGTTAATTTGCTTTCTTGTTATTTTTCGTACAAAGAACCGTTTTCGTTTAAAAAATTAAAGCCATCTTGATGCATGGCAAAATTGTGCTTAAACAAAATATTATTTGGCTTTTCTCTAGAATAAAATTAAACAGTTTATTTAACATTTTATGAAAATTAAAACTTTTATACATTATGTAGAACTATTCTGCTCTGACACAATATAATAAAAGTTATGATTACTTTAAAAGAAATAAAATAATGAAATATTTAATATTAAGTTACTTACAATACAAAGGTTTCAATCTATAAACAAAGGTTCATTAGCACTCGGTTGAAATTATTTTAATCTAATAAAATAAAATCTTAACAAGACGCCAGACGAGAACTGGGCCAATGATTGCGTCTCAAAAATGTGGTAAATAGTTTACCAAAAATGTGGTAAAGAGTTTACCTAAAAACTTATTGAAAAACTTGTTAGAAAACTGAAAAAAATATAAAATGAAATGTCTGATGGACACTTTAGAGTTTGACATTACTTTTTGGAAAAATTAACTGGTAAAAAGATACACCTACTAGGTATCTTAATCAGATAAAAAGAATAGTAAAAAATGTTAAGCCATGTTATAAAAGTATTTTATGCCTTATTTGTTTTCTGGGAGATTAAATTTAAACCAAATATTATTTTGGCTTTTCTCCAAGAATAAAATTAAAAGTTGTTTATTAACATTTTATGAAAATTAAAACTTTTATACATTATGTAGAACTATTCTGCTCTGACACAATATAATAAAATAATAAGTTTTTAGGTAAACTGTTTACCACATTTTAGTAAACTATTTACCACATTTTTGAGACGCAATCATTGGCCCATTTCTCGTCTGGCGTCTTGTTAAGATTATATTTTATTAGATTAAAATAATTTCAACCGAGTGCTAATGAACCTTTGTTTATAGATTACAGCCTTTGTATTGTAAGTAACTTAATATTAAATATTCCATTATTTTATTTCTTTTAAAGTAATAATAACTTTTATTATATTGTGTCAGAGCAGAATAGTTCTACATAATGTATAAAGTTTGATTTTCATAAAATGTTAAATAAACCTTTTAATTTTATTCTGGGAGAAAAGCCAAATATTATTTTGTTTTTGAAATTTAATCTCCCAGAAAACAAATAAAGCATAAAATTGTGCTTTGTATGTAAAAATCGTTTTCGACTTTGTTTTTATAAATTATCACTACTGTTTTTTTTTAAGTTTAAATTGTAGTAATGTAGGTTTTTGGCCTTTTTTTTTAATATAAATTAGACAAAAAATAATTTTTTATACAAAACACCATATCAGATTTTAGCGATGTTGCCGTGCATCAAAATGGCTTTTATTTTTTAAACAAAAACCGTTCGTCGGACTAAAAATAAAAGACACCAAATTAACTTTAAATTATAGAATTATTTTAAAAATAATATTGACTCAAAGAAAAGCAGTGACGTACTATTTTTTCTTGAAAAAAATTCAATATAAATCTTGTTCGAATGCCACTGTAAAAAAATAGAAACATTGACAACAAAAATGTAATGTAATGTCCAAAAAAGTTTAACAAATTTGGTAATAATATCTGGAGTAGTAAAAAGTTTATGACAAAAATGCAATAATTTTTAAAACTTTAACACCCTGTATCTTGGAAACGAAGCATTTTCGGACATAATTTTAACTGAAAAAAAAAACTCTTATTGTCTTGCAATCTATACAGTGTTAAGAAAAATAATATCAACCTAAAAATATATGTATAGGTGAAAAATCCCTTTATTTTAGAAATTATTATGTTTTAAATTTTTGTAATACCTTAGTGTAAAATAAAAAACAATGGTAGTTGAGTACAAGTATAGTACCCAGAGTGGCTTTCCAGTGACGAAAATTTTTGTGCGTCACGCTCCAGGGCTTAAGCACTTGAACTGCTCTAAAAAGTTAGTCACTGGAACGCATCCTTAGACAAGGAAAGAAAGATACTTTAAGAAATTTTAAAATTTTGTTGTTTTCTTGGCTTTATAATAATAATCTCTTTTTAATATCTAATTCAATTTTAAATAAATAATTTTAAAAATCCATCCTTAACCATAAAAAACACGTTTAAAGCACAAATACCAAAAGAGGGTTGGTGCATGAGAGGCAAGAAAAACGGAGTAGCTCAGAGGTGCATAACACTTTCCGTCACTGGAACGCCATAAAAGTAGAACGAAATGCTCCTGAGCTACTCGGGAGCGCTCTATTTGCGTCACTGGAAAGCCACTCTGGTCTTTAAATATTAGAATTAGTAATAAAATATATATTTTTAGATTTACTAAAAAAATCAGCACCAAGTAGAATTATATTTGTCAGTTCGGCATCAGCTTTTATTAGCAACCTAACGACGGATAACCTAAACTATCCCAAAGGACATCCATTATCGTTGTACCGTACGACTTTAATTTATGGAAACTCAAAACTATGTAACGCCATTGCCGCAAATGGATTTGCCGAAAGATTAAAAGATTTTGGAGTTACATCTAATTCCTTAAATCCTGGATTGGTTAATACTGACGTATATTTGAAGTCAGGAAAATTTGTTGGTTTGACCTCTTTTGCAAGATTATTTAGAAGCATTGTATTGTTTGCTTATGGAAAGGTAACATATTTATATAGAATATTTATAGCTTTTAATCAAAGACAACAATGAGACGAGCAACTAAATGTAAATAAATTATCCGAGAGAGAGATAGGTGCTGGGCCTTCCTTGTCTGTCCTCAAGGAAGGTAAACGCAGATGGCGCGTGAGTCGACTTTAGCGTTTGCCCGCCAAATTCAAATTATATAGCTGTGCTATTTTTGCCCTTAATGTTAGGTACTTGTTTTTGTTTCCTATTAATATAAAATATTGGGGTTTAGTTCAATAATTACACACACCTAATTAGAAATGTCATTTATTTGGTTTTTATAAAGATTTTTCTTACAAATAACCATGTCAATATTACCTTAAATTATCTGTTGAAAAGCACAAATTAATATATACACTGTGATCACTAATAAAAGTCAATATTCAAAGTCCAATTAAAGGTAAAAAACCATGAAACACACAATAAATCACAGAAAATGTAAACAAACTGTCCAAACAAATCGGCCATTGAAAAATATCAAACACAAATATCGAATAACATTTCGGCGTGACTGCCTGCGGCAACGTTGTCAAGTTAAAAATATTCGATTGATGGTATATTTTCTTTCTCTTAATTAAATGCGAGCCAAAAAGAACATTAAAGTTTACATGCCGAAATTGTAAACAACTTGTCAACCAGGGCAAAGCGATGATTGCTCCATCTACGATAGCCTGCCATGATGAAAGACAAAGACTATATTTATTGAAACTTGCGTTAAACCAGAAAGAGATAAATACAATGGACAAATTGTTAGGACCAGTTACTCGTCTCATTCTTGTCTCTGTTTTAATTTTACGTTTTACAGTAAATTAGAGAAACAAATATTACTTAACATACGGGGTGTGCCACCGGGAACTGCCGCGATCGATTTCTCGAAAAGTACGCTTTGGAAAAATTGATAAGATTATAAAGTTAGTGGGGACATACAACTAAAATATTTTGAAAGTTCTACCACTTGCGGTTATACCGGAAGTTAATGTCAACTTCCTTATTGGACATGAAACACCCTATATATTATTTATTTTTTGAATTCTGCGTAAAATTCTAAACATAATTTATGTATAATGCACTATACCTAAGTCCAACCGTTTTTGACTTATTTTAGATTTCATGTTAAAAATGACGTTTGCAAGGCATTATATAACCATCAATTTCTTCTAAACAAAGTCACATGAGTTGGGGTTGGGTTCCTTGTAAAAAAGAACTTCTTTAGTAGATTGTGTCGATTTTTACAACTAATAAATACAGAGTGGTCTAAAATAATCGTTAAAAATTATAACGACAAAAACTTTAAAAGTAAATTTTTTCAAATGGAAACCACTATCTATTATTACCTTATTTTATTAGGCATTAAAAATAAGGGTAAGTTTGTATGAGGATGTCTATTCCAAAAATTTATAGTTTTTGAAATAATACGATTTAATATTTATCCATTCCAACAATTCTTTAAATACGGGTAGGTACGGGGTAGTTGGCTGTAACGCCGCATTTTGTTGTCAAGTCCAACTAGAAGCTAAACTAAGCCGTACTTAAAAGCATTGTTAAAATGGATAAATAATAAATTCTTAATATTTTAAAAACTATAAATTTTTGAAATAGACATCCTTTTATAAACTTATCCCTATTTTTAATGCTTAACAGGACAAGGTAAAAAAAGATAGAATTTTCCATTAAAATAAATATGACTTTTAGGTTTTTGTCGTAATACTTTTAACGATTATTTTTGACAACTCTGTATTTATTAATTGCAAAAATATCGATACAGTCTACTAAAGAAGTTCTTTCTTTACAAGAAACCCACAACAACTCATATTAAAGGCTTTTGTTTAGAAGAAATTGATGGTTATGTAATGGCTTTGCAGACGTCATTTTTAACATAAAATTTAAAATAAGTCAAAATCGGTTGAAATTAGGTATAGAATATTATACAGAAAATATGTTAAGAATTTTATGCAGAATCTAAAAAAATAAATAATATATGGGGCGATCCATTTAAAATAAGGAGTTTGACATTAACTTTCGGTATAACCGGAAGTGATAGAGCTGTCAAAATATTTTAGTTGTCCCCCACTGACTTCATACTGTTGCTAAAATTTTCCAAAGCGTACTTTTCGTGAAATAAATCGCGGCAATTTCCGGTAAGACACTCAGTACAGCGAATTATTGTAGGGACAAAGCATTGTCACAAAATACCTAGCTAGTATCTTCTTTAATATTGTATTTGGAATAAAATGAATAGAGACTTGCTACCCACATTTCTAACTCAACTAAAAAACCTTATACTTATGCTTCTTCTTTATAGGTGAACGGTTGTTCAGTAAGTCGGAATTATACAGGGTAAGACGATTTTCTGTTATTTAATATATGCTTATTTAACACAAGTGACAAATTTGACATTTTGTTTACACCTTTTGATTTCTTTATTTTTGTACAAAAAGGTATACTTTATTTGAATGGACATTTTTGATCGTTTTTCATTAAATCGCATTTTAAATCCAAAGAACCAGCTTTTGTTATGTAAAAAAAAAAAAATTTTTGAGAAAATTATTAAAATATGGTAAAATTATAAACAAAACGTTTTTCCTACGACCACTTGTGAAAATAGCAAATAGCACACTGATTTCATGCATAGAAAATGCGTTATATCACACTAGTGTTGCAAAGTACTTTACAGCACTAGTGTTGCAAAGTACTTTACAACACTGGTGTGATACATATTATGATGTCATTCTAAAAACTGCTATTGGTTTTGCAAGTGACATAATTTATTGTAGTGACAGTAAAAAAAACTTTTTATTTACCTTAAACAGTAGAACCCAAATTAGCGAAAATCATCTTATTTTATATTTATTAAAATTTACGAAAAAATAAAAACATAAACAAAAATAGACATAACCACAAAAAACAACTTTCACTGACTGGCACAGTGTTGTCAGGTAAGTAGATCAAATTAAAAATCCCTTCTACCTTTGAGCACGTACTTTATAGAGGCAGCCTTGCCGCTTGACCGTTCGACCTAAAGCGCCAGAGAAAAAAAGCCTATAGATCAAATTCCTTCCTCTCTTTCTTCGTGTACTCAAACAACTAGTTAAATCTTTTTTAATCCCTAATTAAACCTAAGGCTAATACACACTTTATGAATCCACTTTCTTTTATCCATTCATAAATAGAATCAGACCCTTCCGACGTTGCCAAATGCTTTCCATATTTTGCATGGTAACTGACGTTTGGTAGTCGTTTTTCCTTACTTTTAGGACTTTAGGTTATGCATTTACAATTTTCATATTTTTTATATTTTTTCTTAAAAATATGAGGAAAAACTGTTATTTTTACTTAATTTTATATGTGATGTTCAGTTTCATTAACTCGTTTTACCAATTTTACCCCACCCAGCACCCCTTTTCACTCCCCGGTCCCGTAAGTTTATTTACTGATATTTTTAAAAAACGGAATATTTTGGATATGCACCACTTACGTTTGTATTTAGAAGAGTGTCTAAAATATGTAAGAATCGATAATTTTTAAAAAACACTTATAATAGCAGAAAACCGTATTAAACTATTAGCGTTATTACCTAACAAAACCATACAATTTTTATTAAGTGAGGGCCTTTTTAAATTCCAAAATGATAAAAGTTATATAATGCTTCTAGGTAGGTGATTTTCGATGTAAAAATATTGTCAAAACAGTATAATATAGCAGTGAGGAAAAGTATATATCACACTAGTGTTGCAAAGTAAATATCACCCTAGTGTTGCAAAGTTCTCAATTGTTTTTTATTTTTTCTGAACAGACAAACTTTAATTTATTTTTTTTTGGTGAATAATTTGTGGTCGTAGGAAAAATAGTGTACAGTACTCGTGTGAAAATGACTTTCTTACACTCGTGGGTTTGTCGCACTCGGCTAACGCCTCGTGCTACAATATTCCCACTCGTGTGAAATTAGTCATTTTCCACACTTGTAATGTAATATACTATATCTGTATTTTAAAGTTTAAAAGCTAATAAACACCATTTTTAATAGTTTTACCACATTTTAATATTTACATATTAAATGCTGGTATGTCTGGATTTAAAATGCGATTTTATGAAAAACGGTCCAAGATATAGATTTAAATCAGGTATACCTTTTTGTAAAAACAAGACGAGAGAATCAAACGGTCAAAGCAAAACTTTAAATTTGTCACCTGCGTATCAAAGATGCATACATAAAATGAAAAAAAAAAACTTGTTTTACCCTGTATAATCCCCACTTACTGAACGTTTACCGATGAAAAAAGCATTACTATAAGGTTGTATAGTAGCCCAAATATCATTGGTACTGTGACAACAGTTCAAAAGTTATAATTGAAATACATTTTTTTATACCAACTTTGAAGGTCAATATCTCCCCAAGGAAGCGCGATAAAACTTATTTTTATATGAAGTACTAACATTATTTGGGCTCACCTCTTTCGTTTTTGACCTTACCTTTTCAGACACCGTGTAAACAACATTTTTGGTATTTAGACAAGTGTTTTATTATTATTTTTAGACTCCTGAAGAAGGAGCACAAACTATAATTCATCTAGCTCTATGTAATAAACTAAAAGACGTAACTGGAAAACATTTCTGGGACTGCAGATTGTTTCCTTCACCACCTGGAACATGGAATAAAAAATATGCTGACTCCATCTGGGAAAAAAGTGAGGAACTCGTTGGATTAAAAGCTGAAGAGAAACTTAAAAGTGAATAAAATGTTAAAAAAATGTTATTACTGTTAAAAATATAAACATAATTTTTCTCATGTTTTATAAATTAGTTTATATAATTAATATTAATTTTTAGGTATACTGTTATTAAAAATAAATGTCTTGTTTTTTTTTAATAATAATAATATATTTATTTTAAATACCTGGTATGTATATTTGCCGCTCTAAATAAAGTTACATAAAAACTAATTTACAAATAAATTAAAAATTTCAAATTTAAATCAGCGTTGTTTCCTAAATGTAGGTTTTACTAGTTTTTAATCATTTCCGGTTTAACCGGAAATAACTGCTACCTAAATGAGATTCCCCGTATATTTTATCTTATTTATACCGTGTGTTGCTCCGCTGAGCGGGACATAGGGAATCCCATGTAAATTTTGAAGTAGTCAAATATGGGCTCACCTAATTATTTTAGAAAAAAATGCTATAAGGATTTATTGAAGAGCACAATAAGTTCCACTTAAAATGAAAATTTGAGCATTTTTCAACCAACCAGTAAAGAGTAAACTGCTTAAATACTTCTGCAACGTAGTATCTCATTATGCACCCTGTACTCTAGAAATCAATAATAAAAACACCATATCGATTTATCAGTGACAATTTATTTATAATGTCATTGCCAAAACTGAACAATTTTATACGGGAATTTCAAAAAGAATCCTCTTATTTCATTTTAGTTTACAGCTAATTCCAACACATGCACTCACAGTTACGCAAGACAATAAAACAAATTTGTCTACATTTAGAAATCAGTTTATGACGAAAATATCAGGATTTAATCAAATGCTCAAATATTCATTCATTAACTGCCAGACAATAACCCAAATGATAATAAAACTCATTTCTTACGTTGGCTAGTTGGTACATCGATATTCTGGCACATTCAGCGGAAATAGCATTCCTTAGCTGGTCTAAATTTCTAATTTTTTATTAGTATAAAGCTTAGTTTCTAAATGTCCCCATAGAAAAAATCGTTTGGCGAAAGATCCGAAGACCTGCCTGGCCAAGATATTGCGTGGTTCGGGCCTATGATGTCATTATTAAATGCGTTGTTCCATTTTAATATCAAATCTCTTGATTTTCACGAGCAAAGTTGGTGGTGTGATCTTGTCCAGTAATGTCCTCCAGTTTTCTCGTGACAATGTTTCCTTCGGCCTCCTCTACACAAAGTATCACTTCTAAATCCCTATCGTTTTGTACAATTTGTCTCTGATTTTCACGTCGATTTTCTTTACATTTGCAATTACTGATTACTGTGCCTGTAGTTTCAATTTTTTTTATCGTCCGTTCTATTGTTGATTTACTTGGTATTGGCCTATTAGAAAAATAGGCTGCAAACATGTCCGCTACTCTTCGATAAATATTTCCCTAATAAAACCATTTTATAATAGTGATTTTTCCTTGATTTAAGTATTTCATTATTTAAAAATGATGTGACATTGTTTTGACAACATGAGAGTACAAGGTTAAATAATTTTCCTGGTATTTTATTATAAACTTCTAATAATACAGGGCGCGTAAGAAGGTAGGAGATTCGTAACTTATTTTAGCATTTATCTTTTAGCTGGCGTACTGAGAAGAGCTGGAAATTGTACACTGGTTACAACTTTTCGTGCTCTTTAAGAAATTCTTATAATATTTTTTCTAAAATAATTAGGTGAGCCAATATTGGACCACTCGCTCGACGGAGCAACACCCGGTATAATATATATGCTGTCAAAAATTAAATTTTTAAAATTATAATCTGAAAACCTAAAAAGCACCTGCAGTATTTTTCACACATTTAAAACGAAGTAACTTTTATAGGCCATTTTCTATTTAATATTTAGGTAAATAAAAATTCTTATTCTTTTTACCTTTTAGATAAAAAGTTTTATTTTTAAAAGTCTTTCACCTTAAAAAGGAATACTGGGTAAGTTGATTTACGGCCAGTTTCACAATATTTGGTTAACACTAGCCATAGGTTTGTTACCATAGAAACATAGAAATACCGAAATGTGATTGGTGTTGCCAAAATAGTTAACCCAAAAGTAATGGTAAACATATATTCTGAAACTGATGGGCATTTGGCCACAAGTTAGGATATTTAAAACCGAGATTTTATTTATTCCTCTTAAGATTTACATTCCTAAGAATCGGTATCTTATTTTAAAATACCCTGTATAGATATTTTTCAGGATCCAGGTTTTTCACAAACTTCTGCCTTAATCAGTTTTAACCACGTATGCCTTCTTTAGATAAAAGATGTTCATGAATAATTATTTTTTTACCTACTTCAAAAAGGACGAGGTTCTCAATTTTCCTGTATGTTTTTTTTGTGTATCTATATGTTACGCGGTTACTGCGAAGTTTTCAAATAATTTATTTTAATATTTGAAGGATCGCACTTTCGCGGTGGTCCCATAAAAACCAAGTCAGGATTGCGGGAGAGAAAGGTACTTAGACCTATTTTTCTCTCTGCCGTTTTTAGGCAACGGCACGCGGTGTTCTGCTCGTGGGTGAACGAACGGACCGATCAGCAACCATCCAAGTTATGAAATGAATGGTGTGTGAATGGGAAGGAGTAGGGGTCAAGGTACAATAAGCCTTCAGGCTGCTGTGCACCACCTAGTGAGGGCGGTCGTCGGACCTGGGTGGGATGACCCCGAAAGGGCGAAAGAAAAACAAGTGCATAAAGTGATATTTTCTTTACGAATGAGAAGTTAAGGCGAGTGCGGCAATCCCATGAGTAAAAACGACACTTAAGGTATGTGTTACATACTATATTTTTTCCACGACCGTATAAAAATATTTCAAAATACCATTTTATACATATTTTATATATCCTTACTTAATAATTTTAATTTTTTCAGCACAGCCATTATATTAGCAACAAAAAAATCATAGCCTCCTTATTTTTTAAGAGACTATTATACTCTTCCTAACTATGCATTCATTATTTAATTTTAGAAAATTAAATGTACTTACTTTTTGTAGAAATAATAATAGAATTAGTATAAATTGTCTTTCTATTTCTTAATGATCCATATTCATTATTACTAATAATTTTCAATAATTTCTATTCAATTTATTTGCAAACTATTGAAATTTGTTTAAAGGATTAGAACACGTCTTATTTTTCTTTAAATATTCGATGCAGAACTACCAACCTTATGGATTAAAAATTGACACTTTTTTTGATTGGTGCGGTGTTTTCTTTTGGTTTTATTTAAAGATTTTAAGGACAACGTTAAAATGTGCTTATACTGCATAAGCAATAGGTTTTGGTATATCGGCCAGTAATAGAATAACAAAACAAGCACTATTAGTCACGCATGTTTACATGCCGGTATTTAGTATTAGATTGTCTCTTTTCCCCACATTGCCTATATGTTATGTTATTTAGCTCAACCGGTAAAAATAAAATATTTGCTTGTTACAACATTATATTATTTTGCCTGAATCCCCTTAGTTGTCAACCCTGCTTCAAAGAAGTTTGTCAAATAGTTTCTTTTAATTTACACTTTCGTCTTCAAATAAATTGTATATTTGTTTAAACTTATTAAACAAGAACTTTGATAAGTGTAAAATCAGTTTTGAACAATAAAAAATTATTGCAAAACGATGATGTTTTGGAATACAGATACATTACACAGAATGGAATGAAGAAAAACTGTCTTGCATGATTCTGTAATCCGAGTTTTTCGGAGCTGCACTGACTATATTCTAAAATCACGAAAGTAATGTCCAATTATTTTATTGGCTGGTTATGAACAAATGATTAGCCTGTAGATCTCGCCGCGACATAAAAACATGTCTGTGTTTTTAAAGAATTATATTAAGCAAGGTAAAATATTAGGTGTTAAAATCCAATAACAGAATGCCTATCTGAAGCTTCTAATTATTCGATATTCTAATATTTGACGAATGCGCCAGAGCTGTACTGGATGTTAAGTTACAAAAGACCCCTTTTTAACTTTTATCGTATACAAAATAAATATCGTGTTATTAGGTCAATTATATGGTTTTGAATCAGATTTTTATTTTTTCTTATAATTTATAGGGCACGAAAAAATATATTTTTAAAAATTAAACACTCTATGAATTATCACCGTTAAATATACAGGGTGTCTCTAAAAAGGTCTGTACAAAATGCTACCAAAAACTTCTTGGACCAGAATGCAACGATCTAACGCAATTTTACCCTAGTCGGTCGAAAAGTTGATTGTCTTGCAAGATACAGCCTGTCAAAGTTTTTGTTTTTTTCTTTAGTAATTTTTATTTTTTTATAGCAAGAAATTTTTCTACTCAATTAGTTACTTAAAGGTTTTTAGAGTAAGAAATTGAAAGATGCTAATGTTTTCATCGTAAAATGTAGAGAGGGCCACCTAAAGTCCTTTCAGATTAAACATTTTATTCCATACAAAAGTTTCCGATTGCATTTCTTCACAATTTATTTAGGCCACCTGGTAAGGTCGGTACAAAATGTTGACACAAACATTTGGGCCAAAAATACAATGATTTATTGCAATATACCTTAGTTGAAAGATTGTAGGTTTGCAAGATGCAGGGCGTCAAATTTTCCATGTATTTTTTTCTACTTGGACACCTCGTATCCTGCAAACGACCAAATTAGGTTAAATCTTTTATTTTGGTGTGAGGAAATTGCAGTACCAACTTGGACATACCTTTTAGGGAAACCCGGTTGGCCTAAATAAGACGTAAAGGAATGTAAAGAAATTTTTTAGGTGAAATAAAACGTTTAATCTAAGATATCTTAGAAACGGTTGCTCTTAGAGATATTTATCAAGGTAACTTTTTTGTGCAAAAAATGTGGGGAATAAAAATTCTTTACTATTTAGAATCATAATATACCGAGGCAAAGAAAAAATAATGGCACTTTAAACAAAAGCAAAGGACTGCAGGTGGCTCTCTCTTTATTTAACAGCAAAAATATGAATAGCTTTCAATTTCCTTCTTAAAAAAAGTTTATTATTATGCCAAATTGTCTTAAACAGTTTTCAATTAAGAATTAAATAATCAAAAATAACCGAAATAAAATATAGAAACATTGACACCCTGTATTTTGCACGATCAACTATTTGACTGTAATTGCATTAGATTTTTTTAGCTGAGAAGATATGACAACACCATATTTTGGGTAAAATTTCATATTCGCTCAAATATCTCAAAACCACTTTGTTAGCGTTTACAAATTTTGGCATTCAGGGGTTGTTGGGCAAGTAGAATTGAACAGTGATACTATCATTGTTGCCAAATTTTCCAGTTTTGCGCTACTTGTAATATTTTATATTCTAAATGAAACGCCCAATTTATTTTATTTTGCAATCAAAGCAGTGTACCAACTTTAGTAAGATTCAAAATTTTTAAAATTTAATCTTTTACTAGTTACTGAGATATGACAGCACCGCAATTCTATTAAAACTTGGCAACAATGCTGATATCACTAATGAATTAAGCATGCCAAAACACTCCCAAATAACAAATTTTGTAAACATAGCCTTAGCGGTTTTAAAGATATTTGGGCCCTAAATTACTTCTTGCTGAAAGTGTGGTGTATCATATCTCAACAAGTTAGAAAGACAGAATTTTGAAAATTTGAAAAACTTACTAAATTTGATTCTTCGATTTTAATGCAATAAAAATAAATGGGACATTTAATTTAAAAAACTGAAAAAATATGTGTAGCACAAAACTGGTAAATGTGGCAACAGTGTCGATCCCTATTTAATTTCACATGTCTAAAACACCTAGCTTTAGTGGTTTTAAAGATATTTAAAAGGTTGCGGTACTTTTTACTAGTGATACGTGTGGAAGGAAGGAATTAAGGAAATTACGTCTTTACAAAAGAAAAACGAATTTAATAAATTACAGGTGTGCCACTATTTTTTTTCTCTTCAAAAAATTTCGAATGTCGAATTTAATATTTTCTTGTAGGGGCGGAAAAATTGTAGCCGCCTTAGGCCGCATTTTTTCAAGCCGGCCTTGGTTGATAGGGCAAATGTTTGTATATTGATGAAGCTAATAGAAGAAAAAAACAGTCAATAATCAAAATTTATGCCTGATCGTACACTTTCTTTACTGTAGCTATGTTGCCAGTTTTATTATTAGGGAAATTATATCATCAGAGGTAGACTTAGGTCGAATACTGAAAATCAATATTCGAATACGCATACGAATACTGGAAAAAGAAAGTATTCGAATACCGAATATGTGAATACTGGGAAGAATAAAAAGTATTCGAATACTCGGTATTTACGAATACCCGGAATCAGTATTCGAATACAGAAAAATAAAAAATTCGATTACTAGGAAAAGAAAAAAACCGGTAATTAAAAATTTGAAGACCAGAAAAAGGTCCTCACCTCATTTTTCCCTACTTTTTCCTACTTTTGTTCCCTTTTGGTATTCAACTCGTGACAATTTTGGTATTCGAATACTGCTTACACATTCCGGTATTCCAATACTCGAACGCCGATATTTGAATACTCAAAAGAGTATTCTAAATACTATTTAGAATACTGAGTATTCGAATACGACCCAACTTTGATCAGAGAATAATGAATAACTACTTTTTATTCAGTGATAATACTTTTTTAAAAATGTCTTCTAAATGTGTTAAAAAATTCCTCACTGGTATAAAAAGCACGTATTATAAAAATAATATACTTTCTGCCACAGATTAAATACTAAAAATAATAATTTATCTACATATTTTTAACTTGGGTCTTTAAAAATATTATATAAACACTTTTTTGCCTAAGTTTTTCGAATTGTTTCAGAACCTCTCGAATTATCTGTAATTATTTTGAGGTGTTTAATTTCAAAAAAGCTTTGGTTATGCATATTAAAAGGCAGTAAAAATTGAAATATTTTAAAAAACAATCACATTATTTGTTAAACCAATTAATTTTACATTGTGGTCAATTATATCCTTCCATATCACTCCACATTTTTCGTAACTTGACAAACAACTTACAATTTCGGCTGATTGGATCCTTGTGGTTGTGAATATTAACAACCTTCTTCGCGACCTAGACATTAGTCCTGCCGCAGTTCGTCAGTTGTTATCAAAGACTTTTGCTGACCACATTTGTCGCAATATATGATCTTGAAAGTGCGTGGTGACATTACCCGCCAAAATATAAATTCTTGTGTATACCATTGCAATAATTATAGGTGAGTAATATACTTTTTTTTTATTTAGAACTTTAAGCCAACTTCGTCCACTGCATTTATAAATACCCCAGTCATCTTAGTCAAATTAGTGAGTCAATCTCGGAATCTCACGGAATAGCTGAACATCTGTATATACCTTTATTTTGGTACAAAAATACTCTCCTAAAAATCCCCTATGATATCGTGACTCGAAATATGACAGGTCAAATGTCAAAAAAATCAGTTTTTGCGAATATCTCGTTTCTTTCACTTTTAATTGCATTTTTATTTATTGTAAAAGTTGTAAAACACAAAATTCTTTGCAAATTGGATTCTAAGCATTTTTTTGTCATACTAACGGATCCGATAATGGAGGTCGCAGAGTGTACAGCACTTTACTGTATGTACATACCTTAGCACGCAATCAATCGTGATTTTTAGTCCAATATCTCATCTTTTACTTAAGTTTTTGCTCAATATCACAATTGATGTAAAAAGAAACAAGATATTCGCAAAAAAAGATTTTTTGACATTTGTCCTGTCATATTTCGAGTTCCTTACACGATATCAAAGGGGATTTTTAGGAGAGTATTTTTGTACCAAAATAAAGGTAGGTATGTACAGATATTCAGCTTATTCCGTGAGATTCCGAGGTGTAAGTCTAAGTTAATTGGGCTATAAATTGTTACCCGTGGTTTTTATATATTTTTTTACCATTGCCGTTTAATAAAATGGGGTTTTTTACTATAGACACCTTTAGCTACGCTCTTTATCTGCTATCTCTTTTAAGCTGGGATATATTAGCCCTTTTTTCTAGACCTGTACGTATATTGCTTGCAATTCAAAATTTTTAAAAGGGGTTAACTTTCTATGACTACGTCACACGTTAATGGGGTGGGGGGTGGGGGAAGGGTATCATCCTAATGTGACATAGTGTGACCAGTGGTAGGTAGGTTTTTGCTGATAATTTTTAAATACATTTGAAATGTGTAATTTGAAAATGTGTAAAGTCACATCAAGGGGGAAGGAGTTCTAAAAATATGACAACCTTTGACAAGTAGGGGGTTTAAATGTTATAAATTTCTTGTGACGTAATTTATGGATGACTTCTTTATTTTGGCAATAATATATATATATATATATATATATATATATATATATATATATATATATATATATATATATATACCGGTGTGATGCATCGCCGGGCGAAACATAGGAAATCCCATGTAATTTTTAAAAATTGTTTACATTATTATCGCCTTATATTTAGGAACAACAATAAAAATACCAGTTAGCGTGACATTACGTTGTCATTTTGAAATTTGGTGCTTTATTATTATTAAAAATCGTACAGTGAAGAGATTAAAAGTTGTATTCATTCAAACGAATTAAGTTTACAGAGTAACAAATTTTAAGAATTTATTACATTTATAATATTTACATGCTTCAATAAATTATTAATATTATTACAATAATTAATATGTTGGACATAAACTTAAGATTTAGGCAAATTTTCAAATATTTCTCCATTGACTGCTAGACAATAACCCAGATGTTCATAAAATTGTTTTTGACATTGGCTAACTGGTAAATTAAAATTTTATTGCATATATATATATATATGAGTGAGAGTATATATATATTTTGAAATGCGCCAGGTGCCCACAAGATTATTTTGCGGTTGTCTGTTTTTTGTTTCTTTATCGATACTGACGAAAAGTGGTAGGGTTGTTGGGACGAACAAAAGTCATTTTTATGGAATATATGATAAGCTTTTACAACTGCCAGTTTTACCTCAAATGATCGGAACTATTGATTTTTAAATGGGACACCCTGTTTATTTTTTGGTTTTGAATCCTACAGACCATTTTAAAACATATTTTGGTCAAGTTTCACTTGTATATTAAATTTTACTTTTTCATCTGTAGTGCCATGATCAATCTAAAATTACTCCTTATACCTAATGGTAGAGGAGCCGATTTCAGTATTCGACCCTACTCTGACTAAAAATTAATTACAAAAATCACAGTCGCACTAAACAAAGGCAAAAGTAATAATGACTTTTCCCCTATACTTTCTTTTTGCGGTTTTATTTATTTTCAACGTGGTTAAAAAACACTGCTCTATTTGTAGTAATAAATAGTTTTGAGGGTTTGTCTTTGTTTTCTAAGTCAGTCGCCACTTTGACGTTTAACTTAGGTTACTAACTTTAAACCCTAACTTTTAATAAATAAATATACTGCATTAATATAAAAACATATTATACAAATAAACTAAAAAAGTGTCTTTGTAAACAGTGCTGTATTAACCATTAGGCTGACTAGGCTACAGCCTAGGCCGCCATCAAAAATAGGACTTTTTAAAAATGTTTCGGTCGAGTTGCGATTTTTGGTGACTTATTTGCCTTGTGAAGAAGGCGCTCTGAGAATGAAATAGACGCAAAAAGTAGGGAAAGATCTTCTTTTTTGCTCTTCAAATTTTATTCCGGGTGGTGTAGTAAGGCGGCTCTTGCACTGAAAATAGGCTCCAAGCAGGAAAGGACCTTTTTTTTCTGGCTCTTTAATTTTATTCCGGTGGTGGAGTAAGGCGGTTTTGCACTGAAAATAGACGCCACGCAGGGAAGGACCTTTTTTTTTTGCTCTTCAAAAATTTTGTTGATTTTTTAGTGGTACTTATCTGTACAATAGGCGCTCCGGGAATTCCAGCCTAGGGCGCCCCAAACAGTTAATACGGCCCTGTTGCTAAAGGTGTATTCCACAAAACAGTTTGTCCTATATAAAGCTTAAAAAGTTATTATTAAAAGTAACTGATTGTACATTTGTTAAAGTGTTAAACGGAGTTCACTACTGTATAAACGAACCATATTCTCTAAAATTCAAACTTGACCGCAAGGCTGCCAGACGAAAACTGATTACTGAAACGCGCCTCAAAAATGTTGAAACTGTTTATTAATAAATCTGGAAAACTTTTTACTAAAAATTCCCATATAACGTTTTTTGCCGGCGTCGTACATTTAATTTACTGGCATTGCCAACACTCTTTAATGGCAAGGCGATTGGCAAAAGGTATCAAAAAGACGCGAAAGTGGGCAATTGGCCGTTATTAGGCCACGTGTTGCAGATAAAGTGATGGCATCCGTCATTAATAAGTTATTAGCAAAAAAATGCGTTTAAGATGATGGCATCCATCATTAATAAGTTATTGGCAAAAGATAACAAAAAGACACGAAAGTGGGCAAAATGCAGATACTCCCAAGCAGCAAGCTGACGTCTTATTGACGAAAATTGTCACATATACTTTTTTTAAAAGCTAAAATGATGCGATATTTTATTTGAAAATTAAAATAGGAAAAACTTCTTACTGCATGCAATTTCCTTGCAATGCAAAGTACCATCTCTCGGAACACTGTCCAACTTGGAGATGCAGATTTTTACACTAGCCGAAGATATTTCTTTCAAAGCTAAGTGAGCATCACCTACCGCAGACCGCTCTCGAATTATTTTTGTCTAATGGGAACGGTTTAGACGATAAAAAGCGAAGATATTGCAGAAACTCTTTTCTTTAAAAAAGAACCTAGAAAGCTAGAAAACCACGTAGAAAACAAATGCACAAAGCGGCTTCACCTTCGGTCAAAATTAACGTAGCTAATTTTACCATCATTTTATTTTTATTCGCTCCTAAATACATAATAAACATTTTGTTTGACCTAATTTTTATTTGCATGATTTTTAACAATAAAATGTTATGAAAAGGCCATTTCCTTTAAATTATGTAAAAACATAAAATAATGTTGTTTAGCTGCCATTATAAATAAAACAGATCAAAAATTGCTTTAATGTTAGTTAAATACCAATGTTAATAATATGGTTTAAAAAGTATGAATATGCGTTGACGGTTTGCCTTCAAAAATCCAATATTTATTTGCCTGCAACAAAAAGGCATGCTTTATTTAATCAGGATTGGTATGCCGCCATTTTTGTATGCTTGCCGGCAATTCGCCTGGTATGTAAAATTTATTTGCAATTAAGTGTTTATTTAGGGTTGACTTTTAATGCGTATAAGATGTTGGCATACTATTGTCACCAATTGCCAATGCTTTACCATCAATGCCAATATGAAAAATGTACATTGCCGGCAAATAGTGTTTGTTGGGTAATTTATTATTAATTTATTTCTCACTATAATGTAAAAAAATTATAAGTCTTTAAAATGTTTATAAAATAACTTTATTCTGGAGAAAAGCCAAATATTATTTTGTTTAAATTTATATTCCCAGAAAACAAATAAACTTTTAAAAAACCTCTTTGTAATAGGATATTGTTCAAAAGTGGGAAAAAATTAGTTTAAATTATAGATTTTTAAAACTGTTTTCAATAAAAATACTTAATAGTTTTAAAAACTAAAAAACACGCTTTTATATGCAACCGAACTAAAAATTAGAAAATAATTTTTCATTAAAAAAATATTGTCATTTCATAGTAAAAAGCGTGGGGTGCATTTTTACTATTTTTTCATAACTTTTCCATCATAGATATTTGCAAATATAATAATTATAACATTTAATATATTTATCACCCCACGCTTTTTACTATGAAGTGACAATATTATTTTTTTAATGAAAAATTATTTTCTAATTTTTAGTTTGGTTGCATATAAAAGCGTGTTCTTTTAGTTTTTAAAACTATTAATTATTTTTCATTTTTTATTTTTTGCTACTCTTGACAAAATGGCGAAAATTTTTTTTTAATGAACAAGAATAGAAAATTTTAAAATTTTTCCAACAGATTGCAACTCACTAAAAATTTCTTCTTCATTAAGTAGCAAAGTTTGAAATTTTGCCAACAGATGGCAATGCAGGCAATGTTTGGACCGTTGTCAACATTTTGCAACCCACTAAAAAATTTCTTCTTCATTTAATAGCAAAGTTTGAAATGTTGCCAACAGATGGCAACCTAGGTGTTGTTTTTATAATATAATGGAATTTTTTCCTGGCGATTAAAAAAAGATAACGGGATACTGTTTGCAGATTATTGCATTGTCATGGGTCCTTAATACGTGTGCAAAGTTTCAAAGAAATCGAATAGCTGGAAGTTGGTTAAAATTAGGCTCAAAGATTCCGTTACATAGCCAGATAGTTACAACCCAAAGTTAATATAATTAATAGTTTAAAAAAAAACTAAAAAACACGCTTTATATATGCACCCGAACTAAAAATTAAAAAATAATTTTTCATTAAAAATAATATTTTCACTTCATAGTAAAAAGCGTGGGGTGCATTTTACTATTATTTTCATAACTTTTCCTTCATAGATATTGGCAAATATATATAATTATAACATTTAATATAGTTAAGCACCCCACGCTTTTTACTATGAAGTGAAAATATTTTTTTTTAATAGAAAAATTATTTTTTAATTTTTAGTTCGGGTGCATATAAAAGCGTGTTTTTTTAGTTTTTTAAACTATTAATTATTTTTCATTTTTAGTTCGTTATATTGCACAAAATTCTTAATATAACAGTAAATTAGGAACATACTATTTAATTAAGCAGCAAAAAGAAAATAACCAGCCCCCTATGAAATGACAATGGTAGCAAATTTTAAAATTTGCAAAAGATTGCAACTCACTAAAAAATTTCTTCTTCATTAAGTGGCAAAGTTTCAAATTTTGCCAACAGATGGCAATCCAGGCAATGTTTGGACCGTTGCCAACATTTTGCAATCCACTAAAAAATTTCTTCTTCATTTAATAGCAAAGTTTGAAATTTTTCCAACAGATGGCATCCTAGGTGTTGTTTTTATAATATAATGGAATTTTTTTCCTGGCGATTAAAAAAAAGATAAAGGGATACTGTTTGCAGATTATTGCATTGTCATGGGTCCTTAATACGTGTGCAAAGTTTCAAAGAAATCGAATAGCTGGAAGTTGGTTAAAATTAGGCTCAAAGATTCCGTTACATAGGCAGCCAGATGGATAGATTGATAGATAGATAGTTACAACCCAAGTTAATAAAAGCGTGTTAAAAAGCGTGTTAAAAATTAGATTTTAAATAAGATTTTTTCGAATTAAAACACATTAGTAAATACTAATAATAATTTATTATAACAATAATCTATTATTTATTATAGCAATAATTAGCGCCTGTTTTTAAAAAATAGGTTGGACTTCTTGTTTACAAAGAATATTTGTATATTAAAAAAACATGTTTAAAATCGGTTAAAATTCAATTAAAATGTGGATATTTAAATTTATTATCCTTTTATGGTTTTTTTTGGTCATTGACCCATTCAAAAGTGGCAATGTCACATTTTATGCATGGAATTTTTAAATAATTTACCAAAAAAATTAGCATCTTAAGTTAGACGAATTGCAACAGGGTAAATTTTATTGTTTATTTTTTTTTATCTTTAAACAAACCACGAAGGCTAAAAGCCTAAATATCAACGTACCGTGGGTGTCTTCAGCAGGGTAAGAGGGAGTTTGTTGACACGGGACTTAAATACTTGAAGATTTGGGGGAAGGAAAGACCTCCGCTGGCAATAGGTTCCATAGGTAGTCTAGAAACTCAAGGGAAAAAGGACGAACGAAATGGGAAGTTCGGAGCCTGTCCAGTTGGACCGTAAAGGGATGCATACTCGCGGAACTACGAGTTTCTCTGTTGGGAACCGTGAGTGGAGGAACTATACTGGACAATTCTTCAGAGCAGAAGCCATGAAAGTACTTATAAAAAAGCGATAAATCCTTCACAGCCCGAGGATGGGCAAGAGAGGAAGCCTTTCTGTCAGTAAAGGATCATTAATGAGACGAATAGCTCTTCTTTGAATAGAATCAAGAATGCTTAGGGTTGTGGGAGACGCCATGCCCCAGCTATGAGAACAATATTCCAAAGGAGGTCGGATTTGGGACACATACAAAGTGTATAAATTAGAAGGGGAAAAATACTTTTGGCTCGAAAGAGAAATTCAAGCTTTTTTGAAGCTGCCGTGGCTATACATACAATGTGTTTATGCCAGTTAAGGTTACTTTCAAATGTGACGCCCACAAGATTGAAGGTGTCTTTGCTCTGTAAAACTTGGCCGCTCATAAGTAGAGGATGAGTATTTAATGACTACTTCTACTATTACTTCGTTTTCATTTTAATAAAATTTATAGAAGTAAAGATTTTCCTAAGCCATTTTCTTAGCTTTTAACATTTTTTACAAAATATAGAAAATAATATTTATTGTTGAGAAATAATAACGCTGCAAAGTATAAATCTAAAAGTGAAAGAAGGAGAAAATAGGGCCCCCAATTATTTGAAATTGAATTGAGACCAAATAAAATATAAATATAAAAAAAATCTTACTCCATTAACTTAACCAATAAGGAAACTAAATGAAAACCTGGCTTATGTGGTTTTGAACTAGACGGTTCTCGTTGTGTGCATTTTTGTGTAAAAAGATATTATATACAGGGTTTCTAAGAATATGAGGGCATCCCTCGGATTCATATAGAACACATGAAAATAATGTGACAAATTCCTATTTTTTTTTTTTTTAGGAACGGACGACGCTGAAATTTGGTTTTTATTGAATAATTCTTATTGCACCTGGTGTAATAAAATAATGTTTTAATATCATAAATACAAGTAGGGGCTCTTTAAAATGATCCTTGTAAAACATTTGCCTTCATTACTTTGCCAGGGGCGGACCAACCCTTACACAAAAGAATTAATTAGTTTTACACTCTCTATAATAAAAAATGGAATAGGTATTTTGGGTTGGTAATTTTAGCTAAAAAAGGTACTGCTGTTGGATGTCGATAAATTAAAGTGTTTTCGACAAAAGCAAGTTTTTGTTTATTGGAGACATCTAAAAACATTAGGGTATTCTGTTACAAATAGTACCTACTAAATAAACTTATTAAAAATATTTATACAGGGTGGCCCACCATATTCGACACGGTCTGTAGATGGATCACTATGAAGTTTTAAAAAAAGTAAATACTGAAACATATATAGGTCGGATAAGGCTCTGCATTTTGAAAAAAAATCAAATATCACAAAAACGAATAAAATTAGACACTTGTTACTATTAACAAACTTAAATTATTTTTTCATGTAGAATCTAAAACCGTCATAAAATATAGGGTGTTCCATTTAAAAAAATATAACTTTGATACGTCACACTTTTTTGAGACATCCTGTATAGAGTAAAATAATTTTATACTGTGGCCTTATACGACCTGTATAAGCTTCAGTATTTAATTTTTTAAAGACCCCATGGTTATCCAACTACAGACCGTGTCGAATATGGTGGGCCACCCTGTATATTTTTTTATTTTTACAAAACTAAAAAATAATATTGCAGCATTGTCGAAACTCCTATATCCTTAATAATTAAAGCTAGAGAATGTAATATAATAAGAGGGATTCTATGTTAAATAGGCAAACAAAATTATTAAATACAATCCCATTTAATGAAAAAGCAGTTTTTCTCGAAAACGCTTCACTTTATTGATATCGGACAAGAGTACCTTTTTTTAGGGAAGAGTTTAAGCTATTTAAAAATGCTATTTTTATTCCTTTATTATACAGGGTATAAAAATATTTTGTACTATTTTGTAAGGATAAATCTGCCCCTGGCGAACTTATGCATGCAAATGTTTAAAAGGATAGCTACCATATTAAGGCGTCCTAAATGTTATTTACGGCGGTGGTAAACGGGGCGCAAGGCCTTCTCTAAAGTTTTATTGAACAGGTAAATAGGGCGCAGGATCTTGGGGTCAATAAAATCGTAAAGGTAAACGGGGCGCCATGTTTTCTTTAAAGTAAAGGTATCGAAATAAAATGTTGGTCTATTTTTAAAAATTTATTAATTACGAAACATTTATTGCTTTCTTTGGAAAATGTAAAATTTTTGTAGGCTATTAAATCTTTCCACTCACACTTTCAATTACTGATACCGACATTTTCTCACTATTAAAATCTTGAGCGGAAATCTTTTCGCACATCTATTCACTATTACAATGAGAACTGAACTGATTAAGTGGTATACAAATTATTAGTGTCAATTATAGGAATTCTTACCTGCCCTGACCCAGACCCCCTCTCGGGAAGGGCTGGCGCCCCATTTACCTATGATATAAACGTAACCTTACAGGCGTGCAGGTAAAGGAGATATTTTCGCGCCCCGTTTACCTCCGTCCATAGTTATCATATTAAAAAAGTACTTTATTATACCAAGTACTATAAAAATTATGTAAGAAAATTCGATTTACAGTGGCGCCCTTTAAGGGCAAATATCTCTGTAAGGAGGGACTTAAGAAAAATATTTTATTGAAAGTTGTCAACTTATTTTAATGATACATAAATCCGAGAGATTTCCCACATATTTCTAGACTAGTATATTAAATAAATAATAGTTTTAAAAACTAAAAAGCACGCTTTATATGCAACCGAACTAGAAATTAGAAAATAATTTTTCATTACAAAGAGTTTCTATTACAGTAATAAAAGGTAAAACAATGAATCATAATTATATACCTCAAAATAGAATTATAATCAAATTTAAGATAATAACAGAATAATTCACTTCAGAGTAAAAAGCGTGGGGTGCTTAATATATTAAATGTTATAATTATTTCATTTGTAAATATCTATGAGAGAAAAGTTATGAAAAAATAGTAAAATGCACCCCACGCTTTTTACTCTGAAGTGAATTATTCTGTTATTATCTTAAATGTTATTATAATTCTATTTTGAGGTATATAATTATGATTTATTGTTTGACCTTTTATTACTGTAATACAAACTCTTTGTAATGAAAAATTATTTTCTAATTTTTAGTTCGGTTGCATATAAAAGCGTGTTTTTTAGTTGTTTTAAACTATTATTTATTTTTCATTTTTTAGTTCGATATATCAATTAGTTTTCTGCGGACATGTGATATTGAAATGTTTCACAAACTATTTCGTAATCTAATCATTTCATTTAAAGCTTCACTGTTGCATGGGGTTTCAGAACGCAACTACTCCAAACAAGTTTCTGTCAGCCTTATGCTGAGAGTACGTCCGAAACTGCACGCATGCGCAGATCGCGCACTAGCTCTTTTTCTGTTACTCTCCTACAGAAAATCTATAAAGGAATTTATTTATCCTGGCGATCCTAATCAGGATAACGGGATACTGTTTGCAGATTATTGCATTGTCATGGGTCCTTGATACGTGTGCAAAGTTTAAAAAAATCGAATCGCTGGAAGTTGGTGAAAATAAAGCTTAAAGATTCCGTTACATACATACATACATACATACATACATATACATACATACATACATACATACAACCCAAGATTATAAAAGCGTGTTAAAAATATATCCAGTATGTAAACATGTTTTTATGGTGTTCAGTTATATGGGTTGTTATCTTCATAATCCTCAAATTGACCTTTTCAAATTAATTTTGAATACCTACTTATTCTGCGTTTAATACAAAAATTAAAGTTTAAGCACGTTTTAAGTAATGACACTTTAATTGGGTTAAGAGTTAGTTATGAATTTTAAAAAGATGGCATTTGGTTTATAGACGTTATTGTTAATAGTATCTACCGTCATAGTCCCTGGGCCAATGTCAAATGTTTCGGATGTCGGACTGGGCAAACGCGATTCTTTTATTGTTGAATATAATACATTATTGATGGTACCAAGTACCAAGTTTACTATTTAATAACTTATTTCAGTATCTTCTTTTTAAACTGAACTAATATTATATTACAGATTTTTAAAATAGCCCATTGACCTGTATGTATATTGTATTGTGTGTCATTATCTTTGTCTTTGAAAAAGTTACCAATTTAAAAATGATATAAATGAAATGTAAGGCATTATATAATAAAAGTAAAGATAACTTTAAAATAAATAAATTAATGAAATATATAATATAAAATTACTTACAATACAGAAAAGGTTTCAAACTCTAAACAAAGGATAATAAGAAAAAAATAAAAGCCAAATATTATTTTGTTCAAACTTAATCTCTCAGAAAACAAATAAACTATAAAATATCAAACCAATATACTAGATTACCCAAAAAATCGCACATTAAAAAATTATTTAATTTTATACTGAAGATTTATTAATAAATTTATTTACATAAAGAGGTCAATAAACCACACAACCAACTAACTGTATCGGCTAATATTTTAAACTTTTGTATGTCTAATAAAAAATTAGCAATATTTATAAATGATTTTCAAACAAAATTGTTATTGTATGTAAATTTTTTATGACTACCTATTTTACAAGTTTAAGTTCACGGTTAAATCTTATGTTTCTTCTTTTTAAAACGTTGATCCGGTAATGGTAATTGGGGATAGTTGTATTTTAACCGTTCCAACTTTTTTCTTTAGATATTTTAGAGGTCGGTAACTTTTTATGTGACAAGATTGCACGAAATTATGTAGCAAAGTAAATGATACCAACTTGATGATATTTACTTTTGTTGCTATAATAAAATGCATTTATTTTGTATAAAACCCGCTTTACCGGGTGTTAACAAATTTATTAGACGAGCCATAACTCCTAAACTATTGGATATATCAAAATGAGACTTGCTGTAGGTAAATGGCATATCTGCTCATGCAAGTTTACCACTGATCTCGATGGATTGCCAATGTTCCCATATAACATTTTCTGCCGGCGTTGTACATTTAATTTACTGGCATTGCCAACACTCTTTAAAGGCAAGGCATTGGCAAAAACGTATCAAAAGACGCGAAAGTGGGCAATTGGCCGTTATTAGGCCACGTGTTGCAGATAATGTGATGGCATCCATCATTAATAAGTTATTGGCAGAAAAATGCGTTTAGGATAATGGCATTTATCATTAAATAAGTACTGCAAGTTTTATAAGTTGAATGTCCCAAAAGTTAAATAACATATTTAGAATTTTGTAATCGAAAAAATGAGAAAAAAGGCAGGAAAACTTTATCAATAAAAAAATTACATAATATAAATTTTTATACCGTAACAATAAACCAAAAAAAAAAATAAAAAGTATGTAAGAAAATTAAAAAAAGATAGTAAATCAAAAGAAAACACTTTAAAATAGTAAGTATTTAAGGGACACTTACACTCAATTTTCCGATCCAAAACATAGGAGAAATATTTTAAAGGAGTTAAATGTCAAAAAAAACTATTAAATATATATAATTTTTTTATTAACACGTCTTTAAAACTTTTAATAAGGCAACTCCCTGATTTCATATAATTTTTTAGGTAACTACAAATTTAAAAGGTTTTAAACGAAATGCTCCTAACAGTCTACTTGAATAACCCGCCTTCTTGACTAGCCATCACCAACTAATTACATAACACACACTAATTAGGTAATGAATACACTTAATTATGTCTACTAAAAACACTTTTCTTTAAAAAAGAAACTAAAAGCTAGAAAACCACGTAGAAAATAATTGCACAAAGCGGCCAAACAAAAGCAAGGTTGTCTCATCTGTCAAATTGTCAAATCTTGCATTTTGGCTAAGCAGGAAATTTGAATTTATCACCTTTGGTCGAAATCGTCGAAATAACCTAGCTAATTTTACCATCATTTTATTTTTATTCTCTCAAAAATACATAATAAACATTTTGTTTGACTTAATTTTTATTTACATGATTTGTATCAATAAAATGTTAGGAAAAGGCCATTTCCTTTAAATTATGTAAAAAACATAAAATAATGTTGTTTAACCGCCATTATAAATAAAACAGATCAAAAAATTGCTCGAATGTTAGTTAAATACCAATGTTAATAATATGGTTTGAAAAGTATGAATATGCGTTGAAGGTTTGCCTTCAAAAATCCATTATTTATTTGCCTGCAACAAAAGGCATGCTTTATTTAATCAGGATTGGTATGCCGCCATTTTTGAATGCTTGCCGGCAATTCGCCTGCATGTAAAATTAATTGGCAATTGAGTGTTTATTTAGGGTTAACTTCTTAATGCGTATTTGATGTTGGCATAATATTGCCACCAATTGCCAATGCTTTACCATCAATGATAATATGAAAAATGTATATTGACGGCAAATAGTGTTTGCTAGGAAAATAAATGGCTGAAAAGTAAGTCATTATTGCTAGTTTGAATGTTCCCAATTATAAGTGGAATATTATTTTATTAATAATTGACCAATAAAAAAAAATCTTTGATGTTGCTATTCCTCAACATAAAGTCTTATTAAAACATTAGTTTTATTAAGCACTTTTTAAGTTTAACAAATGGTTTACAAATTTGTATTTTTGTTGTCAAATTTTACAGGGTTAGTAGAAAAAAACAGGAACGGTGGATTATCTCAGCAACCGTCAAATTAAATGAACCAAATTTTGTGCGAAGAGGTCGCTAAACATGAAGAATTTTAAAATTGTATTTGCAAGGTTGCCAAGTTTGTAGTTTTCTCTCTAGGTTAGGGAATTTTAAAATTTTACATTAAACACCCTAATTTTTATTATTGTAATCAATTGCCTATACCAACTTTATTATCACCTAATATTATCGGTTTTCTTTGTTCATGTTAATTTCGGAGATATAGTATCATTACACTAGTTTAACCTTAGCACTTGTAAAGTTCTGGTGTCCGTTTAAGTATTATTGCAATAGACCTGATATTAGCGGTTAGATAAAAAATCTTAATATAGTTTTACAAATTTGCTTTCATTTAATTGAACTTGTTAAAAACAAAGTAAGTTGTAGGTAACTGCTTTAAAAAAAACATTAAATCAGAATATAAAAAAAATAAATCTTAACTGGGGCTTATTTAAATATTTTTGAAAAAAAATCAATAGAAGGCCATGACTTATTATTTACGCATCACTTCTGATTAACAAAAATGTTCTGAGAAATGACAAATTAAAAATTTATTGTTATGTGTAATTTTAATTATAATCTGGTCACTTTATATTGTGAACACCCTATATAGGGGTATATGGATTTTAATAATTTTAATATTTATTTAATTATTTTGGCATTAAAGAAATCACATCCAAAAAATTAAAACAAATAATCGAAAATATAGTGCAAGGTTTTTGTCACTAAGCAATAACAGGCAATACGGATTTCGTCACAAGAGATCTACAGCAGATCTTCTTTCCTTCGTTTCACACTGCTGGAATAAGTCGCTTGAGTTTCTAGGTGAGTCCCAGATCGTTGCGCTTGTCTGGCATGACGCACTTCTTAATAAACTTCCCTCCTACGGTCTTCCAACTAAACTCTGCTCTTGGCTCTCCAGTTATCTTTCTAATCGACGTATTTCAGTCATTGTTGTTGGCCACTCTTCAAGCTTTCACGAAATTAATGCTGGAGTGTCTACAGGGTTCAGTACTAGCACCAACTTTGTTTCTTCTTCACATCAACGACCTTCTTTCTTCCACAACCAATCCCATTCATAGTTATGCTGACGATAGTACCCTTCACTCCACTTTTCAGGTTCCCAAACCAATCTCTCAACCCGACTTGGAAAGCAAACGCAGAGCGATGCAAATATCTCTTTCACAGGATCTCAATTTGATATTGGATTGGGGCGCCAAAAATCTCGTTCAATTTAATGCATCCAAAACACAATCGTGTTCCTTGTCGCGAAAAAATCATCAAACACTCATCCTTTGCTTATGAGTGGCCAGGTTTTGCAGAGCAGGGGACACATTTAACCTTGTGGGCATTACATTTGAGAATAACCTTAACTGGCATAAACACATTGTATCTATAACCACCACAACTTCAAAAAAGCTTGTATTTCTTTTCTGAGCCAAAAAGTATTTTTCTCCTTCCAATTTATACACTTTGTATGTGTCCCAAATTCGACCCTCTCTGGAATATTGTTCTCACGTCTGGGGAATGGCATCCCCTACAACCCTCAGCATTCTTGATGCCATTCAAGAAGTGCTGTTCGTCTTATTAATGATCCTTTACTTACTCAAAGACTTCCTTCTCTTGCTCATCGTCGAGCTGTGGGAGATCTATCGCTCTTCTATAGATACATTTTACGGCTTCTGCTCCGACGAATTGTCCAGTATAGTCCCTCCTCTTGCAGTTCCCAACAGAGAAACTCGTGGTGCCGCGCGTATGCATCCCCATACAGTTCAATTGGACAGGCCCCGAACTTCCCATTTCGTTCGTTCTTTTATCCCTAGAGTTTCTAGACTGTGGAACCTGCTGCCAGCGGAGGTCTTTCCTTCCCCCAAATCTTCAAGTTTTTAAGTCCCGTGTTAACAAGCTTCCTCTTACCCTGCTTAAGACACCCACGGTACGTTAGTATTTAGGCTTTCAGCCTTCGTGGATTGTCCAAAGATAAAAAAAAACAGTCTAGATCATATTATTTTATTCAGGGTCAACAACGTGCCAAGTCTTCAAAATACTAAGTTCAACTTGGTATATATACAGAAATTGTCCTAATAAAAGAGAGAAGAAGTTAGAAAAATATTAGATAAGAAGTAGGTACTAAAATGAAGTCAAGTATAAAGTTAAAGTTTTAGTTAAGCCCCGTACGGGCTACCCTAATGGGGGTATGCCCGTACAAAATTACGAGATTAAATTAGTTCCCGTAGTTTAGTTAAAAATGCCAAGATAGTTTTTCGTCCACCGGTCTCATGGTCCAAAAGATAGTTCCATATGGTATATTTGTCCAAGAGACGTAAAATGGCCCCTATGTATATTTCAAAATGCTACGTCACAATATTGGAAAAAAGACCTAGTAAGTAAATGTAAAGTGAATTTTTGAATTAAAATGAAACACAACTTTTTATTGTAGTAACTAGGGTTCCTGACCATTTTGGTCAATGTAGTACATTTTTTGTTCGGGTGTTTTTCTCAATTTAATATATATAATATTTAAAGCATAGGTTTGTTTATAATTTTTTAAATTTTAAATTGTTGTTTTAACTTTTCAAAATAAATTAGAAATGTCTTCTTTAGGTACAAATAAAGATAAAACTTTTTAAAACTAGTGTTACAAACTTCCAATATAAATATGACTTAAATAAATAATAGTTTAAAAAAACTAAAAAACACGCTTTTATATGCAACCGAACTAAAAATTAGAAAATAATTTTTCATTACAAAGAGTTTGTCACTTCAGAGTAAAAAGCGTGGGGTGCATTTTACTATTTTTTCATAACTTTTCCCTCATAGATATTTGCAAATAGAATAATTATAACATTTAATATATTAAGCACCCCACGCTTTTATTCTGAAGTGACAAACTCTTTGTAATGAAAAATTATTTTCTAATTTTTAGTTCGGTTGCATATAAAAGCGTGTTTTTTAGTTTTTTTAAACTATTATTTATTTTTCATTTTTTAGTTTGATATATCAATTAGTTTTCTGCGGTCATGTGATATTGAAATGTTTTACGAACTATTTATGTATGTATGCATGTAAGACTGAAACTGCACGCATGCGCAGATCACTCGCCTAGCTCTAGCTCGCTTACTCTTTCACAGAGGATCTGTAAAGGAATTTATTTATCCTGGCGGTCCTAATCAGGATAACGGGATACTGTTTTTAAATTATTGCATTGTCATCGGTCCTTGATACGTGTGCAAAGTTTCAAAGAAATTGAATCGCTGGGAGTTGATAAAAATTAGGCTCAAAGATTCCGTTACATAGATAGATAGATAGATAGATAGATACAACCCAAGCTAATAAAAGCGTGTTAATGATATATTATTAAAATGGTAATTTATTACATATTTCTCTTCAAAAGTTATCTACAGTGAATGGATACTTAAATCTTTACGCAGAATAAATTCAATGGTGGTGTTAAGACCAGACAATAATAGCATATTTTGTGTCGTGCAAATTACTACAAGGCTTTGTTGTAAAAGTGATTTAAAAATTAAATTGAATGTGTCATCCCTTACATATCTTCTTATTGAATAAAAAGTTAGGCTTCTTTTGTTTGCAAATTATAACACACAACACGTAATCGGATATTATCGAAAAGGTTTTTAATATTAGTCCGTAACATATTTTCGTGACCAATTTCCAGGCCCGACGAGACGGCGTTAAAGGCGGTACAAATAACCGAGGCCCGGGCTTAAAGGCGGGCCCGCGAGTCTAGTCTATCTAATTTTTTTCAATAATTATTTAAAAAAATCATGGGATCTGGCCCAGCAAATACTATTTGCCGGCAATATACATTTTTATATTGGCATTGATGGTAAAGCATTGGCAATTGGTGGCAATATTATGCCAACATCTAATACGCATTAAAAAGTTAACCCTAAATAAACACTTAATTGCCAATAAATTTTACATGCAGGCGAATTGCCGGCAAGCATACAAAAATGGCGGCATACCAATCCTGATTAAATAAAGCATGCCTTTTTGTTGCAGGCAAATAAATATCAAACCATATTATTAACATTGTATTTAACTAACATTCGAGCATTTTTTTGATCTGTTTTATTTATAATGGCGGCTAAACAACATTATTTTTTGTTTTTTTACATAATTTAAAGGAAATGGCCTTTTCCTAACATTTTATTGATACAAATCATGCAAATAAAAATTAAATCAAACAAAATGTTTATTATGTATTTTTGAGAGAATAAAAATAAAATGATGGTAAAATTACCTAGGTTAATTTCGACGATTTCGACCGAAGGTGATAAATTCAAATTTCCCGCTTAGCCGAAATACAAGATTTGACAATTTGACAGATGAGGAAACCTTGCTTTTGTTTGGCCGCTTTGTGCAATTGTTTTCTACGTGGTTTTCTAGCTTTTTAGTTTCTTTTTAAAGAAAAGAGTTTTTAGTAGACATAATTAAGTGTATTCATTACCTAATTAGTGTGTGTTGTGTAATTAATTGGTGATGGCTAGTCAAGAAGGCGGGTTATTCAAGTAGACTGTTAGGAGCTGTAAACATTTCGTTTTAAACCTTTTAAATTTGTAGTTACCTAAAAAATTATATGAAATCAGGGAGTTACCTTATTAAAAGTTTTAAAGACGTGTTAATAAAAAAATTATATATATTTAATAGTTTTTTTTTACATATAACTCATTTAAAATATTTCTCCCTATGTATTGGATCTGAAAATTGAGTGTAAGTGTCCCTTTAATACTTACTATCTTAAAGTGTTTTCGTTTGATTTACTATCTTTTTTTTTAATTGTATTACATACTTTTTATTTTGAGGTTATTGTTACGGTATAAAAATTTATATTATGTAATTTTTTTATTGATATAGTTTTCCTGCCTTTTTTCTCATTTTTTTCGATTACAAAATTCTAAATATGTTATTTAACTTTTGGGACATTCAACTTATAAAACTTGCAATACTTATTTAATGATAAATGCCATCATCTAAAAGGCATATTTTTGCCAAAACCTTTTTAATGATGGATGCTATCATCCTAAATGCATTTTTTGCCAATAACTTATTAATGACGGATGCCATCACATTATCTGCAACACGTGGCCTAATAACGGCCAATTGCCCACTTTCGCGTCTTTTTGATACCTTTTTGCCAATGCCTTGCCATTAAAGAGTGTTGGCAATGCCAGTAAATTAAATGTACATGGCCGGCAAAAAATGTTATATGGGGGTGACTCTTTAGTTAATATAATAAATTTAAAATCGGATGCCGCAATTGTCAAATAAGAACAAAGTGTTTGACCCAAAGATGTGTTTTCGATAGTGTCCCTGAGACTTACACAAGTTGAACAAATGTTTTAAACATACAGACTAACCAGAATGTTGCAAAGAAAATTTAAGGACAGATTTACTATTAATATTTTTTTAAATATCTTAAATATTCTTCCCCAATTTTATTTTAATTTGGTAATGTTTTTTTACGTCATCAAGGGGGTAATTTATCACTTTACTACATTTAAATATGTCCAGTGTCGTCTCGAGCGGCAACTAAAGAAATATTTCTAACAAAAAAACAGTACCTTGTGCCTGCTTTAGATAAAGCAAATAAAAATACAGCTTTTTGTCTCCTATTTTTTTGTTCGTATCTTGTTTAGTTTAAGCATAAGAAGAAAAAAATCCACCTGATTGCATATTTTTAGACCATAAAAACAGCATTACGGGAACTTTTCTTTTAAAAATTTGATTTTATAAATTTTTATTAGTAATTATGTAATATCAACAATGGCGCGCTTGTGGCGGCTTCGGTTGTATCGGCGAGCGTCGATCTCCGGAGTTAAGCAGTGGAATGCGCGCCCATAATTTGGATGGGTGTCCGGCGACAGCGGTGTTTTGGGCAGCGGCACACGGTGTTTCTGCTCGGGGAAGCGGACCGAGCAACAACCATCCAAGTTATGGAATGAATGGTGTGTGAATGAGAAGGAGTAGGGGTCAAGGTACAATAAGCCTTCAGGCTGCAGTGCACCACTTAGGGGGCGGTCGTCGGACCTGGGTGGGATGACCCCGAAAGGGTGAAAAAAAATATCAACAATAAATACTTATTTAAATAAGGTTGTTTAACACTTTTAACTTAGTTTTTTACTAAAATACATTTTTTCGATCAGAAAAACAATAACACCCTGTATCTTGATAACGAAAAATTTGTGGATTCATATTTATTGAACTTTTCTTTCTTTTCTTTATATTTTTGATGTAAAATTTGCCCTTAATTTTTCTTGACAACATTTTGTAACATCCTGTATATTAAGGATTATACTTAAATAAAATATTTTAGGGGCAATGCCACAAAACTTCGTTATTTTAAATGACTTTACCTTGAACCCCATAAATATTATTTGTATTAGGTATTTATAAATAGTATTTTGGGGTAAAGTTTTTATGTTTCAGATGTTTGAAAAATATTAGACAATGAAGTGCTGTGATAAGAAAAAGACTTTTTACCTGTAATAGCTATTCTATATTTAAATGTAATAGATTTTGTAAAAGGACATGGAAGACTTATGGATCCACCGGCGAGAAATTCAATGTGGAGGTTTGGATTTCCAAATCCTGTAAATTATAATGATAATGAGCTTTATTGCGGTGGTTTTACAGGTTCGTAATTTTAAAAGTATTTTTAAGTATGCGAAATAATAAACTAAGAAAGTGTAAAATTCCGATTAATATACAAAATTTGGAAAGATCCTGACACTCGATTCGATTAAATCGAGCAGAGTCGATGGGTATCTCAATAAATTTACCCACAACATTTGATCAAATTAACTTTTGTTTTTCTGTCTAATTTTGACAAAGTAATTTGATTTATTTTTAAAGAAATACTCCCCTTCCGGTCTATGCGTTCCAAGGCTTCGTCGGCGGAAAATCTGGATAATCGAGCTCGTAGCTCCCAGAAATTCCTAAAAAATACAAAAATAATTCTATAATGGATGCAATGCATAAATTGTCGGCTGTCAAACCAAGACCTGCTACTGGTGTTACGTATAACCTTCACTTTAACTACTGACAGTTCCCATGGCACGCCCATCTATTTCCCGCCATTTGAGAAATACCTCGTGTTCACCACCAAACAGGATACCATCAGCTTATAGGAATCTTCGCTCACAGCGCTTAGATCCAGAAGAAAGATGCCGTCAATTTAGCGTGAATCTTTCCTTGATCCCCGAAGGTAAAAAACGTTCGTACGACACCTCTAGCCGCCACTCCGGGAAGAACTTTGTAGTCCTCTACGCACGTCCGCACTGTTCGGAGGTCAAACAAAGAGTCCCTTTTGCTTTGTTATGATCGAGTATTTTTGATCGAATAGAGATGATACATCGTATGTCGTGGCCAATTTTTTCTCGATTTCGATCAAATATTTTAAATCGAGGATCAAAGGTCGTGATTCTACTTCAGGTAAATCCTTTTTCAACTTTAAAAAGTAAGAAAATGGGTGAGAGGACAGTAAAACGACGAACAAATTAAATTATACCGATGATTTTTAGGGCTCGCGCAGACAGAGGGAGGTTAGACGTCCATAGTTTAGAGTTCATAGTTCTGCGTTGTTTTGTAAGATATGTAAGAAAAAATAAATAAAACTTTTGTATTTTGTGCCAAATTTAATCAGTCACTAAAAAGCGCAGCAAAGCGATTTCCATGGGCGCCGGAGGGAGGTGCAAGGGGTGCACTTGCACCACCCTGGCTTTTGGGTAGTGTTGAAAATATATGAAAAAGTACATTTTGTGGGGTGAAATTCAAATTCTTATGCAATATTGCTTTTAGTGCAGTGGGAGCAAAATGAAGGAAAATGTGGGATTTGTGGTGACGCTTACCACTTGGAGGAACCACGACCACATGAAGCAGGTGGTTTATTTGCCAAAGGGATTATTTCAAGACATTATAGGTATGGAAATCCAAATGTAAGACAAAAAGTTATAATTTTGATTTTTGTTAATAATTTTTACCTTAACTAAGTAAAGGATATAAACTTTAACTAAGTAAACATATTTGTAATAATTAGTTTTGGTAGTTTTAGCTAGTAACAGGTAAAAGAAATGTAGATATCACATTCAGGTAGATATACAAGATATATTTATTTGTTTTGAATAACGTAGGTTATTTTATTACATATGTATACAAGAGTTGCATTGCATATTTATAACAGTTTTACGCAAAAAGTTTATTTGTTTTGTTTTTATCTTTTAAGAAAGTTTCTCTCGTCAATAGTCATCATTAACACGCTTTTATTAGGATCGCCAGGATAAATAAATTCCTTTATAGATTTTCTGTAGGAGAGTAACAGAGAAGAGCTAGTGCGCGATCTGCGCATTCGTGCAGTTTCGGACGTACTCTCAGCATAAGGCTGACAGAAACTTGTTCGGAGTAGTTGCGTTCTGAAACCCCATGCAACAGTGAAGCTTTAAATGAAATGATTAGATTACGAAATAGTTCATGAAACATGTCAATATCACATGTCCGCAGAAAACTAGTTGATATATCGAACTAAAAATGAAAAATAAATAATAGTTTAAAAAAACACACTTTTATATGCAACCGAACTAAAAATTAGAAAATAATTTTTCATTACAAAGAGTTTGTATTACAGTAATAAAGGTCAAACAATGAATCATAATTATATACCTCAAAATAGAATTATGATAAAATTTAAGATAATAACAGAATAATTCACTTCAGAATAAAAGCGTGGGGTGCTTAATATATTAAATGTTATAATTATTTCATTTGTAAATATCTATGAGGGGAAAGTTATGAAAAAATAGTAAAATGCACCCCACGTTTTTACTCTGAAGTGAATTATTATTCTGTTATTATCTTAAATTTTATTATAATTATATTTTGAGGTATATAATTATGATTCATTGTTTGACCTTTATAACTGTAATACAAAGTCTTTGTAATGAAAAATTATTTTCTAATTTTTAATTCGATTGCATATAAAAAAGCGTGTTTTTAGTTTTTTAAACTATTATTTATTTTTAAATTTTAGGTAAATAAGTAGAAAGTAATAAAAATACATAAAACAATATTTTTAAAAACTTTCCGATGTAGAGTGCTTTGTTTTGAAAACTAAACTGATTTTAGGAAGAATCATTAGAATTAAAAGATAATTATTAACAAGTTTTAACGCCCTGTAGTTCAAAATCTTAGACCTTTAGGACATATTTCATATTTGTTTTTTTTTCATATTTTTGTTGTAGAATTAGCCCTTAAAGTTTGTCGGATAAGTTGTGAAACACCCTGTATATTTAAGGACATTTTTGACGACGCGACGTTAAAAGGACTTAATTATTATTATTAAACTTTAGTTTCAATGATGGGTTAGTTAAAGCAGAGACTAACACACCGTTTGTAAAAAACCTCTAAGAATAATAATTTATGTAGGCATTAGTATACTGTATAAGCAATAGGTAAAGGTATATCGGACAGTAAAGCAACAACAAAGGATGTATAATGAAGCATCCAATACGATATGTTTACATGTCGGTATTCACGTTAGACTATCTCTTTTCCTCACATTACCTAAGTTTTATGTTATTTAGCTGATCCGGTCTATTTTTTGTAGTGTTGGCCAAACAATTGATATAGAAGTTGAACTGACTGCTAACCATTATGGACGTTTTGAAATATATATATGCCTAACAATAATCACAAACAAGAAGCTTCATATGAGTGTTTTGAAAGATATCCTTTATATTTGACGGGGACAAAAGAAAAGGCATTCATTATTCCCGAGGATGGAGTTAAAAAAGTCGTTTTTCGGTGAGTAAAAGTTTTAGGCTAGTTTTAAAATTGTCGTTTATTTTATAAAATAAAAACTGAAGATCACAAATTTTTGTACAAAACTTAAAAATTTCAATTGTATTAAATTATTTTTAATCTAAGGTACGTCTGACAAAAATTGCAGAAAACAAGATATTTGCCATGCGTATTGTGGATATACAGGGTGTCCGGGAAAATGTGGGAAATCTCTCGCACACGTATGGAACAGATGAAAATAACACGACACGTTCCTATAAAATTTTTCCGTTTAAGCTCCCCTGCGGAGATATGATCCCCTAAAGGGGGCAGCTAGAAATCGATTTTTCTTAAATAACTTTTAAAGCGCTCTGTATAATTTGATAATATTTTAGTACGATGCATACTAGTAAAGATCTCTTAAAATAGTGCCCTTGAAACTTATGACGCTTCATTAGTTTGCCAGGGACGGACTAGTTTTCGCACATTATTGATAATATTTTTTTATTTTTACGCCCTGTATGGTGAAGACACAAAAAATATGTTTTTGGGTAGTTTAAACCTTTTGCTAAAAAAGGTATTCTTGTTTGACATCGATAAAATGAGCCGTTTTCGAGTAAAAAATTATTTTAACAATAAAAAGCAACAAATTCCTAACCTGCTACGAGAGGACTTCAATACTGAATCAAAAATTACAAATTACATCGAAAATAAAATATTGTATTATTAAACAAAAATAAACTCTTATGCTTTTAGGCAATGCGGATGTAAACGTGGGTTATCTATAATTGAAACTATAAAGGTTTCCTAAAACTTTTTACAAGTATCATTAATATGGTTAAAAAAAAATAAATTTCATTGTAAAATGTTGTTTGATATTTTTAGATATCAAGTCCAACTACCACCATACATCACTTGCACGCAATGTGTTCTTCGATGGGTCTACTTTACTGGTAATCAATGGGGCATTTGTGAAAATGGTACTCATGCTGTGGGATGTGGTAAATCCGAAACTTTCATTAATTGTGCCGATATTTCTATCATAAGCAACGCAGGAGGTAATTATCTGTTTATTAAAATTTGGTATTTTTCTCTTAACATCAAATTATTTAGTTCTTAGATTTTTTTACAGGGTAATTTTTATTAAGTGGGTATTTTCCTTTTAACACCGTATAAAATGCAAAAAATAGGAACATTTTTTAAATAAAATGGATCGTTTCCGAGAGACAGGTTGTTAAAGTTTTAAGAAAAAAGATGCATTTTATGCCATAACTTCTCTAACACTTCAGATCTTTTTACAAAATTTGATACATTTCTTTTGAAAAATATATTTGTTCTTTTACTATGAAAGTTTTAAATAAAAAAAACCAGGGGCGTTCGAACAAGATTTGTATTGATTTTTTTAAAGAAAAAAATGGGGCGCTACTGCTTTTCTTTAAATTAATAATATTTTTAAAATTCCCATTTTCTATGAAGTTTATCTGGTCCTAAAATTTTTTCGTACGACGAACGGTTTTCCTTTAAAGAAAAAAAGCCATGTTGATGCCAGTGTCGACGCCAGGGGGAACCAGAGGTGACCCAGGCCACCCCTAAAAACGGCTGGCCACCCCTGAAAACTTGGTGCCTGCCCTGCATGGTGGAACATAAGAAGGAAAGAAATATTTGCTATAGCTACGTTGTAATAAAAGTGGGGACTTTTTTTCCTCTTTAAAAAATGTTATATTTTTTAAAGAATTGTTTCACCCCTAAAAATGTTCGCCCCCCTTGGCCCCCTTGGCCACTCCTTAACCAACCACTGGTTGATGCATGGCAAAATCACTAAAATTTGATATGGTGTTTTGTATGTAAAATTTGCATTTGAACAATTTTTATGAAAGTAGTACTAACATATTTTTTTCATTAAATTTGAATTGTAATATTGTAAGTATTTGGCCCCTTTTAAATACAAATTAGACTAAAACGAATTTTACATGTAAGGCTCAGAAAACACCATATCAGATTTTAGCGATTTTACCATAAAACAAAATAGTTTTTAATCTTTAAACGAAAACATTGATTTGAAGTAAAAGCAGTGGCGTAGTATTTTCTCTTAAAAAAATTCAATACAAATCTTGTTCGAACGCCACTGGTATACATTTTTTAAAACTTTTACAGCAAAGAATGTAATGTAGTGGTTAAAAGAAGTGTACCAAATTTTGTAGAAATATCTGGAGTGGTAGAAAAGTTATAATTAAAAATGCATTTTATCTTAAAACTTTAACACCTTGTACCTCGGAAACAAAGCACTTTCGGACATAATTTTATTTATTTATTTTTTATTTTCTTGCACTCTATACAGTGTTAAATGGAAAATACCAACTTAAAAATAACCTTGTATATTTTCCTTAAACACAGCTATCTCTTTATTATATTTTTTATGTTTTACCCATCTATAATTGATCTGTAATACCTTAGAAACGGAATATGTTATGGTAGCAATAATACCTGCTATCACACCTAGGGCATTATAAGCGGGCATTATGATAATGCCCGCTTATAATGCCCTAATGCGCTAATATGGAAATTTTATTGCTTATCCAATTTTATTTCTCTCACAATAAAGATCAAGTTTATACAAACATATGTATTAAAATAAAATCAATAACTTACCAGTTCCTGAAAATATGCCATTAAAACGGTTTCGGTTATTTGAAGAATTGCGTTCGCATCTTTCCAAATACCAAATATGCCATACTCCCGATCATACTGTTGCCTTGATTTAACTGGCAAAAGATTTTCGGTCGCTTTTATGGCCTTTTCTCTTACATTTTGTGGAATTTCTTCCATTTTGAGCAAATCGTTAAATAAAAAATGCCAACTGACTAACTGATAGAAACATCAAAGTCAAACTTAACACCAGTCATTATCTACTTACGTATACAGGTACAGGTGCAACTTATTTTTTATATTGCGAATAAATAATGTAATTATTCATTGAAAAACTCTTTTTGGGTAAAACATAAAGCATTGTATGCACCACGGGCTTTACTGGACTATAATGCCCATCAGGTCGAAATCTATTTCGACCTCCAGGGCATTATAGTCCTAGCAACGCCCTTGATACATAAATAGCTATAAGATTATTTTAAGTACTATGACATGTGTTTAATGTAAACCAAACAACATTTATTTTAGGTGCTCTTCCTCCCTTATTTGTTGAACAAGAAAACCCATTCCTTCTCTACTACCAAGACCTACGATACTTATCGCCCTACAATGTTTTTCCTTTGGTTGTTCGCGAACAAGTGTGTGTTCCAAATAAAGTCTATAGAATAATTCCTGGTATGGACGAATGGTGTATGAAGAACTGTTTAAGATATCCACCTAACTGCCCAGCAGAAATTTGCGAGTGTCCGTAAGTACTAAATAAGGGAATTTAGTTATAATTATTTACAGTGGCGACTGGTGATGGTCATATTGAAGGGCCCGCACCATAGGTAAAAACAAATGTTTTAAATTTTATTTGGGCCTCTTATTATAAGTATTTATTCCATTTTGTGATAATTCAATAAACAATTTAAAGTAAAAGTATTTAAGTAAACATATTTTGGGGGTGAATCTCACCCCTACTAGAGGGTTGCAGTTCCGGAAGTGAAAATGGTAAAAAAATGTTTTTCCCTAAAATCAAAAACTTACGTGTCCGAGCTTTTTTATTATATGACCTGGAGTGCCCAAAAAATTTGATCTGTTTCCCGGTTCATTAAATGACCTATCTTCAAAATTCTATTATATACAGTGGCCAAAAAATAAATTTTATATTGAGAAGAAAATATTTCTTAATATTAAGTGGCCGATCTGAAATTCGACTTTTTTCCCACCAGTCACACTCGGTCAAGTAATAATTTCAAGAAACGTAGAAAGTAATGGAGATTTTGTTAATAGTTCGATATAGCGGTTTTCGCTATTATAAGAGATTTTCGAAAAATTCTTTTTCAGGGCATTTCTATAGGTCGATTATGACACAAATCTGTGTGCGCGTTTTCCAAAATCCATTTCTATAATTTATTATTAATAAAAACATATTTACGGGACGGTGGAGTGAACAGGGGTGGTCTTAATAGAAGCAGCATTGCCAAACTTCTTATGAAGAATTAACACCAAGCCTATTTCGGGAATTATCCACCATTTCCATGAGAAACAATGGTATTTTTTGTAGAAATGCCTCCATCTTTATGTTAAGGTATTTTCCTTTTAGAAGGAATAACTTAATTTTTCATATGAATTTCGTCCTGTATCTTCCTTTTTTTAGCTGTTGACACTTTCTCACTTTATTTGGCAACATCGCAAGACATTTACAGTTTTATTGCAAACTCTTCTTTTTATGCAGTGACAGCCATGGCGGGATTGTTGTACTATTATTTATTTTTAATTTTTTTAAACAATTTTTGGACATTTTTGTTGTAGAACCAGT